>CM051026.1:75765951-75973451 GCA_027627225.1 Congeria kusceri | reverse complement strand
TACAGCCTATGTAATGCGCAATGTGAAAATAATTTGTAACATCAAAATATTATTACAATTGCTTATTATATAAAATATGTATAGAAACTGACTGGTTGCTATAATTTTATTAATCCAATTTGAACAGTCCGTGTTTCATAATCCGAACCTTTTGAACACAAAAATATAGGCCGTTATTTATTATATACCTTAGTATAAACATCTAATGGGAGAACATGTTTAAATTTATATGGACATTGTGTTACGTTCAAATGTTAAATATTTAATGGCAAACACAGGGATGTATATAGTTACACACTACGGTATTAAGCTTCTCACTGTCACAAGAAACGGTTAACACATTCATTTGTTCACTTAAAACTTAAATTAATTATGAGCCTTTATGCTGAATCTGACATACGCGTGTGCCTTCAGAGTCGTCATGCATTGTGCTGCAGGTATCAGATCCGCCAGTATGTCAAGCACTTTTTCCAAATTGAGGAGTGACCGCCCAACCCAGTCGAGAGTTGCTGTAAGTTTTTGACAGTGTCTTCAATAACAGTCATCTTTTCTGTGTTTGGCACCTAAATGGAATCATATTTGCATCTCTGATGTTTCAATTAATAATTACACAGATGGCATTAAAGTTCTTATAAATAAATGACACAGTATACAATCGGTATTGACATTACTCACAATGTTCTTTTTACTTAAGTTTACTTATAATTGACGCAAATATACGTTGCTCAGAATGAGACATGGAAACAATCTACATTTAACCTGAATTTGCTATACAATTCTATTATATATAATCTGACATGAACTAGAATGACACCATATATAGCACATGTTGCACTGACACAATGTGTTTAAAATGCCACATGCATGTTTCTTGAGTTAAAATGTAAAACACAAATACCCCCCCCCCAAAAAAAAAAAATTCATCATTTCTATATTACAAAACTAATTGATCTAAATAGGCAATCAAACTTAGCATCATAGTTATAGTGCGTTGTTGTAAAAATACCTCATCCCATTTATTGCACACGAACGCCGCATTGTGAACGTTCACACAATGGGTTCCCATTTTTGTGACTTCTGCTATGAAAAGTGTCATCTAAATAGCAAAGTTTGTCGATTACTCGAAAAATATATTGCCAAAAGACAATGCATTAAAAACATATTAGTATAAACTGGCTGTAATAAATTATAGTTGAATACATATTATTCCATATTATTTAAAGTTGAATATCGAAAATAAATAAAAATAATTTTACATAACTATCGTTTTCGGTTTCCATATTTTACAAGTAGCATAGTAAACGGGCTACGCGTAACGCCCAAAACCTACATCTCAGTTTGGCAATAATCAGAATGCATATTGGATGCGGCGGTTGTCTGTACTGGATCTGAAAATCATAACCATACCAATTAGTATTCTATTATACTCTATTATATTATATTATATTATATTATATTATATTATATTATATTATATTCTATTATTTTCTATGCTATTATATTCTATTCTATTCTATTCTATTCTATTCTATTCTATTCTATTCTATTCTATTGGCTATTCTTATTCTTATTCAATTCTATTCATCCCATTCCATATTATTCCAACTATTCCGTTTAATTCCATCCATTCCATCCATTCATTCCGTTCCACTCCATTCTATCCCATCTATTCCATTCCCTTCGATGCTATTCCATTCCACGCGTTGCTCATAAAATGCATTATATTTAGTTGAAATATACTATATGCAGGTAGTATCCAATAAACTAATGAGATTTGATTTGATCATTTAACCACGATAATGCCATAAACAATTAACACAAAATACGCCTACGGCAAGAACTGCGTAAGTACATTTGAGGCATGTCGTGGGAAAACCGGGCTTAATGCATGTGCGTAAAGTGTTGTCCCGGATTAGCCTGTCCTGTTTGAACAGCTGCATAGGCTAATCCGGGACGACACTTTCCGTTTTTATTGTATTTTCTGTTTCCAAAATGTATCTTCTAAACATAAATCCAATGAAGGCGGAAAGTGCCGTCCCGGATTAGCCTGTGCGGACTGCACAGGCTAATCCGAGGCGACACTTTACGCACATGCATTAAGCCCGTTTTCCCACGACACGCCTCATTTATAAGAGTAAGTTTCAAAGCGAAAAAGCCTGGGCCCGTATTCACAAACCCATTTATAGACACATAGACTTGTTTTTTGTTTCATTTCATCGTGCCTCAGAAAGTCTCAATTCCGCTACTTTGCTTTGCATCTAGCCATCGAGTAATAAAATGGTAATTATATTGATTAGTATTCTCTTTTATTGCTGTTAAATTTGAATTGCGCTGCTATGAGATTAATTGTTATTTACACTAACATGTTTTTTATAATAATTCTGGCCATAGTGTGAGGTTTAAACCCCCAATGCTGTGAATTGACCGTTCAAAGGCTGTAACTCCAGTTGTATTCGTGTGTGGTTTGTGTTTGTTATGCGTTTTTGTGATGTCCTGTGTAGCTTTTTGGCAATTGGTTACTTGCCATAAATAAAGGACCTCGGGCGGCTCATAAGAGTTCTCTCCTGCTGTCACAACTGGAGTTTCGCTTTGTTTATATTTAAGAATAGAGACTATACTTAGACTCAAACAAAATACTTTAGCTTTAAGCTTGAAAATTTACTTAGTACCAATGTTGCGAATGTCATTAACAAATCATTCTGAATAAAGAATGCTGTACGTAGAGTCGTTGAATACCAAATAAGATTCAAATAAAGCGCGTTGTGAGAATATAACAGTTTCAACTGCGTCATAACTTAGAATGGGTTGGTGAATACAACAGGCCCGGGTGCTGCCCAGTGCTACTTAGTGCACCCGTCCACTTTTGCGCGAGTGAAAATATGTAAATTGTTACCCTTTCCGGTGATGATATCACGCGTTTTCACACCGAACACAGAATGTTCTTTTTATTTTATGCTTTACTAACCCTTATTTTACATTTTATTGGAAAATATCGCGGGAATCATAACGTCATGACGGCAAAATAATGACGTCATTTCACAGTTTTGAGCCCGGCATCGATGACGGTCCCTTTAATTTACCGTATTAAATCGGGACCCCAAAAAGTAGTCCCTCACTGCGAGTGATATAGGGATATATCGCACTGATATTTGTCTATATTTCACTACTTAGCATTAAATAAAAGTGTTTATCCACATGTTTCTATCCGCTCAGATTTTAAATCCAGGGGTGAGCTCCTTAAAAATGCAACAGTCAATTAATACAGATTACAGTATGTAAAATAAAATTAATATTACAAACAGTCGTTTATCAAACATTTTGAAATCATTTAAGCAAAATGGTGTGTATCAAATAAACTCAGTAATGAAACCCCGTTTAATTCACATAAATAAGGTGTGTCGTGCAAAACACGGGCTTAATGCATGTGCGTAAAGTGTACCAGATTAGCCTGTGCAGTACGCGACACTTCCCGGTTTTTTGATATTTTCTGTTTCAAGGAAGTTTCTTCTAAACATTAATCTACATTAGGCGGAAAGTGTCGTCCCTACGCACATGCATTATTTCAGCCCGATTTTTCCACGACACGCCGAAAATAATTTCATCCAAAGTGTAGGGACGTTTGGCTTAGTTTGCGGTTGGGTTTTGAGCACAGGAGCAGAACGGACTTTTTAAAGGTTTGTTGAAAAAAGTCATGTAATGTCTTAACTGCAAAAACTGTGAGCTGCATCGGGAATCGACTGTAAAACGCGTGATAAATTTTGTCAGATACCCCATTTTTTGTAAGAAGTACCTGACTGTCTGACAGGTTTCGCATTGTCCATACTGAGGAAAGGTCAATTTTCAAAAAATTTGACACAGATTGAATCAATACAGGAAAACCGTATTAAAAGGAGCGAACAAGCACTACTGACATAGAAATATATTGAACATGATGAATAATCATCAGTTGAAATCGAAACATATATATTTTGCGTTTGTAACGCGAAATGATCGAATATTTTGGAGTACCTCTGTTGTTTTAGTTGAAATTGCCGAGCACGTAAATCATTTACATAAAGTAAAAATTACATGGACATATATATAAATAAGATTGGCCGAGTGGTTTGGGCGTCCGACTTTTGATGCGGAGGTCGTAGGTTTGATAACAGTTGGCGGCAATTTTTTTTCTTGTAGTTGATGCTTTTCTTGTTATAATACTTCAGTTTAGTTCAGATGTGCTAGTTTTTCCAGTTAAGACTTTAATGGCATGTATATATAAATCTGTAAACGAGTCTCTTAAAAAAAAAACAAAAAAAAACAACACAACAACATCTCTTGAGTTGATTGGCGTATTAATGAGAAAATAATAATCGCCGCCACAAAGGCCTATCTGCTTCTTTTCCACATGTTAGATAGGCCCGTGTAATCCTAAGGTAGCAATATATATAACGACTCATAGAAATGTGTTCAACTTTGAAATCAAATTGTTCACTATCACACAGTAACAACAGGTATTTATTTTAAACTCTGTTGATGGTATTTACCATCTCAGAATGCAAAGTGCAGATTAAAATTAATACCTGTGTTGTTTCTTGAATTGAGCATTCCAGAGGTAAGCTATTTTATTTTTACACTAATGTTTTTAGAACCATGCATTGTATGCTCAGTGTCTCTAACTCATTCCGACAGGGGCCATATCCAAGAAGCTCCTATGGAAAATCTTTACTTAAGTCATATTTAAGTAAACAATTTAAATACAATTTCCATTAGGAACATCAATATTGTATATCTAAAATATGGTAAAATATAAAGCATCTGTTGATTCTTTACAATATTACAACCATTTTAGACCAAATAAATTTTAAAATGAATCATCAAAATACTTCAGAAAATTGGCGATTTTAAGAAATGTACTTAATTTATCACTAAAGATAATTGTGGATATGGGCCCTGGACTATGCCAACAGTCGGTGATTCTAATACAGCCCACCCTGGGGCCATATCCGCAAAGCTCCTAAGGGAAATCTTAACTTAAGTCATATTAAAGGGAACATTTCAAATACATTGTTCCTTGTGAAAATCAATATTTTATATCTGAAACATGGTAAACTAAGAAGCTCTTGCTGATATGCACCAGTTTAAAACCATTAAAGACAAAACAAACTATAAACCAACCACATACTTACGGATTTGTGTTATTTTAAGGAATTTACTTAAGTTTATACTAAGGAACTGTGTTGATATGGGCCCTGGATTCACTGTTGTCAATGGAGACGGGTATTACAAGTACTACTACTGTCGTTATCACTAAAATCTTTCAGTCTTGTCCGCACAAAACACATCACATTATCATATGTGATGTATATATAGCTAAATCACCAATGCACTTTCTTACGTTGAAATAAAGTAAAAAAACAAGACGTTGTGTTGTATAAACACAGATGCACCAGGTTGGTGCTGGGCAGCCCATTTGAATTAATCTCCAAATAAGTCAAAATTAGGTCAAGGTCAATGTCAAAGTGAGGTTGGGTGATATGGATGGGTTAGGCATGGATATATGCAACAACTGTATAAGTATCCAAGTGATGAAGTAAGCGGTGTCGGTGCTAGACGAAACACAATCCTCGTACGGACGGAATCACGGACAGGGCAATCACTATGTGCCTCCCGCATCAAGATGCTAGGGAAATAAACCTCACAGTAATTACATATACATGATATAAAAAGTAATAACACTTACACGTCAATTACTGAGACTTAACTTTAAAGGTACCACGACAATATTGTGACGTCATACATATGAGCAGATGAATAACCATAACACTGCAGCAATGCGTCACCATACCGGACAGGTGCGGTTTCCTCTGGGTCCTCCAGGATCCCCAAACAGCACAAGACCACACCAAAATTAAACAAAATATATATTTCAGTAAAAAATAAATAGCTGGAAATTGCATCTATGATTCAAAATTCGACCGAACGTCCATGTGTCTCTAGAAGTAAATTAGGCAACTTGCCACTGCCAACGGTGACGGGACACACCCGATGTCCTTAAAGAAAATAGGGTCGGCGCGGAAGGACCTTATAAACTTCGAAATACACACATACGCGCGCGCGCTCGCACGCACTCGCACACAATGTGTACCTGGTTGTTCGAACGGGTATACATCGCCCTTCTCTTTGCAAATGATTGGATGGGGTTCCTGACAGTCCACATACCGCCATTTGGCCGTGTGCATAGAGAACGCCACGCACCTCTTGCCACTAGCGCTCCCCTCGGGCTCAGAGGACGCTTGGTAGGCCGCCTGCAACAAGCATGCCAATAATTCGCGAAACCTCAAACACACACGTTCCAAGTCACAGTGTTGCCCAAACCCTTCATTTGGTGGAATGATACCCCCAGTGTTAACGGTGAATCCCTCCCCCTTCGAAAAAAAAATTTGAAAAATAAATCACTGTAAAATTCAAACTTCACATAGAATGTCCATATGCAAGGGGCGCAAAGGGTTTTGATGAACTCCAATTTATGAAATGTAGTGGGAACAATGAGTCACGGTTTACTGTACAGATTAAACTGAACATTTCTGTTGACACATGTACATCATTGAATATTTAATAAAGGCATTGGTGAAAAAGCTGATTGTCTGTGTGGTGTGACTTGTCCAAGAGCATGTCCTGATAAGTATTGCCAAAAATAATTGCGGCGTGACGTGGGAAAATAGGACTTAGTGCATGTCCGCACAGGCTAACCCAGGACAACACTTTCCGCTTGTATGGTATTTTCTGATTAAAGAAAGTCTCTTCTTAACATAAATCCACTGTAGGCAGAAAGGGTCGTCCCGAGTTAGCCTGTGCGTGACGAAACTTTACGCACATGCACTAAGCCCGATTTTCCCACGACACGCCTCAATTACTGTATGGACAAGTGACAAGCAGTATTTACCTTTATTTTTCAAAGCACTGAATTCGGGCTATTTGCTTAGCAAAATAACTAGCCCGAAAGCTCTTTAAAAAATCCAAAGACTTGCAATAAAGCAGTAATGAAAATGCAATAAAATACACCGAATTATATTGTTTTAACAGTAATTGAGTATCGATTATAAATGTAACATCTCTGCTAGGCCAACTTTTATCGCAATGCACTCCAGGTAGACTATAACTGTTATTAATTTACTTTTAATACTTTGTTCGTAACATTATGTCATAATTTGCTGGAAAACAAAAAGAAAACAACACTAGCCTGATCGGGCTAGTGCGTAAACATTTCCACTGGCCCCAAATCAAAAGCACTAGCCCAGGGCCTCGGGCTAGTCGATTAGCGCGAAAACTGGTGACAAACATAATACATTTGGTTTAAAATGACACATAAGGCACACATTTGTATTATAGCCCTGAAAGTATCTCTAAAGTCAATACAATTATGGCCGACATTGCAATTTTGTCCAGAAATGGTAAAATCGCGTAATCAGAACACCATGTTTCAGTAAAGGACATGTCACACTCTGGCGAATTTGAGTTTCGAGTTCTGGCGAGTGCTACTCGCCACAATCCGCCTGGTGTCGTGTAGATTTTTTAACATGTCGTTCTTTGCCAAAGTAAAGTCTACTTATGTCTTCTTACGTTACCAGAACTCGTCAAGAAGCGGCGATAATTTTAAACCGTTTAAAATTATCGCCGCTTCTCGGCGACTTTTTATTCTCGTACACGTATCGAAGGAAATTCGAAGCTCACATTCGCCACAATGTGACAGGGCCTAAATTGTGTCACATGGGAGTCGATTTCGCACACCTACACGACGGAACAATTAAATATAGGAGCAATATAGGAATATTTCTACAAAAAATATAGCCGATTTTCGGACAAAATGTAGGAATTTTTGGGTAAAAGTACTTAATTTAAATGAAAATATGGGATCATATTCTAGCCTGATAAGTATTTCAACTTGTGTTTTAATGAACAAATTATTTGCTAAACATGTTCATGCTAATCAATTGGCAACTGAGACTTGTATGCTAGGACCTAACAATAATCTGAGTATTTAAGTTTGATGCGAGCGTGCGAGAAAACAAATCATCAACATATAGATGTTTGATATACTGTTCACGGACCAATTTCAGATGCGTGAATGATCAAATTTCGCAAAAATATAGGAAACAATTTTTAAAAAAGGCAACGATAGGGAATATAGGATGGCTTTTCTTTCAAAAAATAGAATTTCTTTCAAAAATATAGGAAAATATAGTAATATAGAAATCTGTTGACAGTCTGTGGTTAATACCAGTGATGTTTCCCTTCCTTAACAGGGTCCGGTAAAAAGACCTGTTCCCAATAACACATTGATATATGGTTTATTTTTCCAAATTCGAATGAATAACATACCAAATCAAATGTAAACAATAATCCTTAATACATAGGAAATGTATGTCTAGGATGCAAATCATTTAAAATACTTGTATTTTTGTAGAGAAAATAATTACAATACCAAATTCAATCAATATAACACTAAATTGAAGTAAATAATTATTTGAAATGCTTTTTCATAAATGTTTCCCAATCAGCTAGGTTTCACGACGTGAAATGCATGATTTGATTGCTAACGGACCAATTCCCAAACGCAGTAAAAGATCGCTAAAGACATTCTTAAAATACTGGCTGCAGACCTTTCAAACAGTGTTTGGGGATTTCTCATACCCAACTTTTATTCCGGTCCATTGTGCCGTTTCGATCATTCTGGGAATGGGGAAAATACACGGGGGAAACGGGAAAATATGACATATATTTTGAACGCAAACATATACTAGTATCGCCTTGGATCAAACAGTTTTACAAAAATAAACATGATAACGCGACGTACTGACTTAAAAAATAAATCCAAGAGACTGTTGGTCCGTGTTCAGTATAGCCATATAGTATGCAGAAAAATGGCAAGGCACCCCGGGGGCCATGTTTTTCAACAGAAGGGAACCATTGGCGCAACTTTGGTAGAGAACCACCCAAGGAACATTTCTGTGAAATTATTCGAAAATTTACCCAGAAGTTTAGGAGGAAATCCGAGAGGTCGTTAACAGACTTTTATATTTAGGTCACATTATACTAAATAAATAAGACATGCAGGGCTGTACTCTCTAAATAAATCAACAAGTTTAACTCCAATACATGTTTGTAGGTTTAGACAGTTGCTTTGATATTCATTTTTGGAGATGTTGGTAGGGTAAGCATTGGTGTGAACTAATAAATCACTGATATGTTTTAAGATTGGAGACTACAGTAGAACACTTGCGCTGAAGCGGGTTACATTCAACTAAAAAGTAGTCGGTAAAAAGATGGTGATAAAACAGTCAACATTCTTTTCTTTCTTACATATTACATAACATACCCTGTGTATTGCTAAAATCAATTAAGCTAAGAATGCTCTTTGAGATAAGGTATGGTTATGAGGGTCCCAATGTGCAAATTGTTGCATTTATTTGTAGTTAAAGTTATCGCTTTTACATTATATTACGTAGGGTTTGGAATTAGTATTTGTAACCTTTACAGTTCTAGAGGCCATCTTGTGCAGAACATCTGATCAACTTTGGCACAGGACCACATAGGATCTGTGTTCAAGAAACAAGTTGAGCCTGATCTTCAGGTTCAATATGAGCTTGAGCCAGGTATTTCAGGATCAGTTTAAAAACTGGCGTTTACTAAAAATCTGGATCAATTTAATTGCTGGTCAAATATATATTATACATTGTTATGAACTCCTCTCAGCGAACATTTTGTATCTGATTTGATGAATTAATCAAAATACAACACACCTTCATGTTTATTTAACCTAGAAGAAGCGTTATTTCAAAAATTAAATATTTAAGATTCGGCTCAGTTGAGCTGTAAGATCAACATCAACTAAGATTGACCTTGATCCTGCAGTTACTCCTTTGTGGGCACGGGGCCAGGAGTCAGTTCTGTGAAGTTGCATCATTCATCAAAGTCGGCCTTATGGTTTCAGAGGAGAAGTCGTTTGAAGGAAACGTCAGGGTTTTTTTGTCACTTCTTGGGGATGGGGCCTTTTGCCCTCTTTAGGGAAAAAATAGCGTTATTTTTTGGCATTTTGGGGAACAATTTTAAAATGAAATACATTTGCTTGAATGAAGTTTGATTTCACACCTTTAAACTTGATAACAAGGCTTCTTATAGTACTACATCATAATAACAATTCATTTGTAAGTAATAACAAATTATTGTTCAAGCTAATTATATATTGTAAACGAAATGTAAACATGCCATGCAGAATAACCGAGGAAGCGTGGTAGTTAGGACATCAATTGTTAGTGATTCTTAGCCTACTGGCAGCGTCAAAAGTAGGTCATACAATGCGTGCTCTTGATTTGCTATATTACAGTTTAAAATTAATACGATGCAGTAAGTGTTTGTCAGCATATTCAGAATGAGAATCTGTAACAAGAAATAACACATTCACAGCGAGTCAAAAATAACCGATGTAGCGCATTAATTTAGAAGTCTTATTCCAGGAAATCCAGGTGAATATTTCGGTTACATACAACTAAATAGATGTGTCATTAGTTTGACGTAACAATTTTCATACATTTTTTTAGAAATTGTAATTGTAATAAATCATATAATATACACATTATTATACAAATGATATAAATTATCTTAAATAATTAAACGGTAAGAAAACAGGCGTGCATTATTCCTGAATTGAAGATGGAACGTTTCGGTTTACTGACTCTAAGCCTGCAAAGAAAAAAAGTAGTTTGCCACGAAACCTGTTTTGGAAATTGCCCTCTCAAAAGACCGTTAGCTTCCACCAACCGTCAAAAAAGTAAGAGCAGGTAAACAGTGCATCTGGTACAGTGTATCTTCGTATTAGCTACCCGTTCTTGCCTATCGGCTTCGTTTCAGATATTGCAGACAATGCATTTCTCTGAGTCGGAGACGGAAGAACAGGCTGCCACTACTGACCAGACACATGACTGTGATATACACGTATGTGGCAAGGCTTTCCAATCTGACGCGAGTTTCCGGCGACATGTGACGATCCACGAGTCGTTCGTCGTCGTATGCAGCATTTGTTCAAAATCTTATCACAACACGTATCAGTTGAACCGTCACTCAAAGACAAATGTAACTGACACAAATGTTTGTTCTCAGTTTGGATCATTCAGCTCAGCACTCTGCATGAAAACGCTCGAAGATACTGTACATAGTGACCAAAACAACGATGCGAAATTTAAGTGTGATGTGTGTAGCAAGGTTTCCTCTAGTAAGCAAGCGTTCGAGGCACATGCTGCTCAACATGTCACTGCTGAGAAACAATTTAAATGCACGTCTTGTAGAAAAGGATTTATGTATAGGTGTACACTTAATAGACATATCAAATCATGCAATCCACAAATGAACAAAACATCATTTACCTGTCCGATTTGTAAGAACGAATTCAAGCTTGCTCGATTTTAAAACAACATAAACGTATTCATTTGCCACCAGCGTATACGTGTCATGTCTGCAGGAAAGCCTTCCGATGGAAGAGTTGCCTTCAACTACATACACAGAAATGCTTAGTCGAATCTCAGTGACTATTACCTATCTTGAATATTTCTCATCAACCGGATATGTAATGACACTGCACGTTTCTTTACATTATACAAATGCGATAGAACAATCTTTTTTCTAAAGCAAAAAATTGTTCTACCACGAGTCTTTGATATTTATATTTTAAAGTTACATTGTTAACTCTTTTAACAACCTCTCTGCATAATCAAAATGCAGTTCTTAACTTTATTATGAGTTCAATATTTTGTCAAAGTTTATCTCGCCCCAATTGCAATGGCAAAGTAACGTAGAACAAATGATATATTAACTCTGGTCCTATGTTTGACGAGCAGATTAATCACATAGTTCGCCATTTATTGAATGTATAGCTGCTATGTTATATGGTCGAGAAATATTTAAGAAGTGTGCAAATCTTATGATTATTTTGCTTACGAGAATATGTTGAAATATCTTTGCCATTATGAAGCCATGTATACGCGATCTATTCTTTTGTATAATATGACATTCACAATGTCTATGACAATTTTGATAATTTTACATTTGTGGATCTTATAATTTGCATTTCTTGTCAAATGTTTTGTGTTCACTAAGTAACTCACTCACCAATTGGGCCCCGTTTAACTAAGCTACGTACGCAATTTTTAGACTTACGCACATATTATAAGTTCATAGAATCTTATTAGTTACAGATATATGCAAACTAATAATTTCTTGAAATGTTAGAATGTCCTGAATTATTAGACAACATGAGTTTCTTTGGCATTAATAAAGTGAAGAACCTACACTGAATTTAAATTGTGTACGTACTTTAGGTATATGCGTGAGTAGCTTAGTAAAACGGGACCAAAAGTCTTTCAAACTTGCACTTAGCCATTATATACGAGCATTAATCTGTATCGTTATTAATGCGTGTATGACATAGTGTAGTTTTGCACTCAGGGACAAGTCTAAAACGATTGTGTGGTCAGTAAATAAAGTCAAAGTGACCTTTTTTGAATTATTCACTATCTTCTAGCACTATCCAGCACACAGCTGGTGTCATATACGTTTTGTGGATATTACCATTCTAGTTAATTACGAATACAAAATATAGTCTAAGAATAATGCCTTTTTGTTAAATGTGTTAAACTTGTAGATTTAAAAGTCTTTTAAATGGTAAAAACAGCGCTTTTTAGTATAACGTTTGCAAGTATTATACATGTAGGTGTGCAGAATACTTAAAATATTTTTATCAGTTTTCAGATTTTCGATCCAGTAAATCTCTAAGAACTTTCAATTCGCGTGATTTTGCTATCTAAATCAATACGTATAAATGTAATTCCATCTTACTATCCATATTTTGTCTAAATTTATAAAAGTATATTGAATTGACAAATTCATTTAAGCCATAGTTTCATGAGTTAATGCGTCTGAAATTTTGTTTTCATTGAAGGACGTATACATAATAATTCGGACGAAAACAAACACATAAAATCCCAAACATTTATAGGTATTTATTCGCAATTTTTGTCACCGTTTAACATGTAACTATATAAACGAATAAGCCTAAAATAAAATAATTTACATATTTAAATATTCTGCTGAAAATGAAACAAATCTTTTCACTTATGGCATGAAGGCATATTAACAATCATGTTGTACGAAATGTTTTATTCTTATTATTTATGTTTCTTTTTGTACATGTAGAATTTATCTACTGTTTCGGCAAAAATGTTATTTTTTGACGTTTTGTTTGTTTAGTTTATTACAGTTTGTTCAGTTATTGCATTCTTCTTATGATATATAAACACTGTTGTTCTAACGGTTCTTTACAGTGTACATTATTAGGTTTTCCAAATGAGAAAATGCATGAATGTTACCCAGACAGTAAATCATTGCAATCCATACACACGTTAATCAGAGGGTATGAGAATGGCTACAACAAGATTTAGAAAATCTGGAACCTCTGGAAAATGTTAGTTATTTGAAATCTGTATAAAATGGAAACACTGACACAATTGCATTTCTTTAATTAACAAATAGACAAATGCACGAACCAGCCTTGTAGTTTTGATTTGGCGTCCGATGTGAATCACACTTGTAAACACAATATGTGTGTGTCATGATAGAGTTGATGACACCTTGATAAGTTAAAAATTGTCTTAAACAATATGTATAAACAAAGCACAGTGAATACATATTTGAATATCACTGTCTATTATAGATCAATCATTATGCAAAATGGTTATGTCGTTTTATATTTAGAAAAGTTACCTCATCTTCATGCGTTTATATTTTTCCAATCATGTTAATAGCTGTGATTCGTTTATTTGTGATTTCTTTTGTATCCTCTTATATTTCTAATAAAAGTAAAATAGTTATGATTGTGTTTGTGTTTGCCTTACAAAATGGATACATGAAATAATGCTATTAAACGGCAAACTTAAATGCTTACATATAAAACTTTCAGATAACAATAATGGTATAGGCTCCAACAAAAACTTTACTCGCTTTACTCATAGAACATACGGCAATACATCATAAACTTAGACAATAGCAAGCATGTTCCGAACAGTTTTAAAGTTATTCGAGGTTAAAGTGACAATAATCCAAAATAATGTTTTCACGCGATTAAAAAATAATCCACTTTTTTTCTAAATCAACCCTAGGAAACCGGATGCTGGAACTTATTGAAGCAAATGCTCTCAGGTTTCCTCTGAAATACCGCGTCTAAGTGAAGGAAGTATCCTAGTTTCGTGACCTTCGTAGTGGTACCGCACTGGCTGTACGCCTTTCGGTTTTGAATTCCACTTGCTGACAGTTCCGCGTTTTTTACGTGTTTATCCCTTCCTCTGATCGAAATTCGTGGTTACTGAAACAATAAAAAAATAAATAATTCAAGGGATTAATTCAACGACAAGGGCCTCAAATTGTGTTAAAATAAAGTTCAATTATGATATTAATAGTGATTAAACATGTTTAAAAAAGAAAATAGAATATGAAGAGTTTGGACATTCTGAGATAAATACAAGTAGTGTTTGTTTTTTCCCTTTTCATGTTCACGGTTTGACGTCATAATAGTGAGTATTTTGAATAATCATAATGTACAAACGTGTGTTCATATTGCACAGCTTGTTAAAGCGCCGTATACTAAGGATGGCTCCTAAGTCGTGAGTTCGAAACCCGCTTGGATTGTTTTTAGAAGTGTTTTTTTTACTAGCCACATATACAGACTGCCACTCAAGTACCACGAAGCTTGGCTTCTATTTCATGTGTACCTTTTATCTGGGTTTAAAAACATATACGCGTATTTGTAAAAGCAAATCATATTTGTTTAAAATATAAAGAGACTTCTTTCCCGTGAATCACAATCGCATTGTACAGTTTTGTTATAATAACGACTAATACTACATCCACTTTCCGTGAATGAATTTACAGGACTATTATTTTCGACAGACGTGATGTTCCATTGTCACTAGTATTCTGTCGGGATTCTCGCGGCTTCCTCACGTGCAGCAGTACTGGCCTGTTGTCATTGTTAGAAGCCGAGAAACGACCGTCATCATCTGATACTGTATTGGACGCCCCAATATCATGCGGAACTTCATAGGCTCTCGATTTGGATGTCTTCATTTTGAATGGCCTGCGTATACAATGTGTTACGAACATAACATTTATGTAATAAATACAAAGTTGAAACCAGGAATGTGGCATGACTGGAAGAAATCTGGCGATTTTATCACAGCAGACTAATTAATTACATGACGTTGCCTATCATCAACTTGATAACTGACGATTGCGAATGAACATCATAAGAACATAGTTTAGGCGTAAATGTGTTTGTTTCAGCTTACCCGACCTACCCTAAATAGACCGACCCTTAAACATTTTATAGAGTTCGTCGTTATCTTTTCTTTTTTCAAATAATTAAATTATTATTTTTGTTTTAATAAGTGTTTTGTTTTGATAGCATTAGTAATATTACTAATATGTGTTGAATGTTCATTGAGTTTTAGAAGTTAACCATTTATAAAAAGGCCCTACTTACCTGCCTTATTTTAGCTCATGTAATCTGAAGCAAACTTGTTTTTCGCGCCTTACTACCGGTAAAATATATATATTTTTAAAGCTTTAATACCTGTCGGGTGGATAGCGCACGAATACTGTTGTGAGTTCTTACCCCACCGTACCCGTTTCCAATTTGCTTATTATTCTTCATGTATGTATGTTCGTCTGTACGTACGTATTTGCTTGTGTATATAATATACTTGCTGAACTAAATTATTACGACATTTGTTTTATTTTCATAATTTAGTAAATAATAAATGTACACTTAACACAAGAACTTAAATAAACACTGTTATTAAATTATGTAAACTGGTATTGAATTTATACGTTTCATTATAACAAAAATTAAATTGGATGTTAATTGATCTAAAACGGGTTGTACCGGGATAAATTTTAAAACAGACACAACATTATTCTTTCAAAGTGTGCAAAACAATAAAAATTCGAGAGTACCTTCACGGTTTATTCCCATAACTCGATGTACAAATGGGCATACACCTATTACTCGATGCCAACATGTGCATAAACTAGATTTTTTGGCCGTATAGGCCCCAGCTGAAGTGCAAATTATAAAGAAAGTATACATACGTGTATTTTAAATATTAAAACATCGAAATTATATACAATAACCTCTTATAGCGTCTCTTAAACAAATATCGTGGTTCATTATGACTTCAATAACTTTTTTTATTCTAGCTGTTACGAAGGTACGATAAAAAACCGAGTGAAGTTTAATCACAGGACAACACGATAGGTACGTTTATGTTTAAAAAAATAATGTTTTAACCCACTTACCAGCGTAAAGAATCTTCAGTTTTAAACAAAAACTGCCATTACGCCGCCATCTTGGTTACTCGATGCAAATCGCTCACTTAAAAATAACTCGAAATTTGTATGTAGTTTATAAAATACAGTATTTTGAAATTTTTAACGTAAGGAAAAATATTTTAAGAAACACTTAAGTTGTTTGTGGAATATGGACCCAGGGTATTGGCTGGTCTTTGCTTAGGAGGCATACAGAGGAACAAGAGCTCGAATTTAGGCTTCTAGCAACATTATCGAATATGAATACAAAATTACCACTTACTTTTAGCAGCAGCTGCGTAAAGAAGAGTAAATAATAACACGATAATCAGTATATTCCTCATAATGGATATCGAAACGCTGCAAACTGTTTGACAATTGTTTGCAATTTTATATATGACGTAATGCAATGACGTCATTAATAACCGCGCACTCACAATCAACATCGTAACAGTGTAACAGAAGAGTTTATTGTCATTATATTTAGATTTTTTACAAGATTTTATTTATTCTCAATACCTACACATTTAGAGACAGATAAGTTACAAAACACATAACAATTAACAACAAACATGAAATGAAAAATCAAGAAAGTGCACTCATAATGATATATACAAACATACAAGACATGAATGCATGTTTTAAATTATGAATTTGAATAGAGTACTTAATGTCGGGTATTAAATATCGACACCTTAAGATGTGAAACAATAAATGAGTACTATTTTATTCGAAATGGAGATATATTTGCCCAATACATTTAGCAGCGGTATTTCAGCATAAGTTGTAAAAAAGAATTGCAAGTTTAGTTAGTACATTAGTATCGGAGCTAGGCAATAGACCGCTCAAATCTGACGAATACATAGATCTAGTAGAGAGAGCTACTTGGATGATAACACAAATAAGGAATAGAGAAACTACATCTAAACATTGATTGAATTCCACAAATTTTCGTTTTATTTTGTGCTTTTGGGCAATAAATAAACAACATTGCGTGAGATAGGATTCGCTTGAACGTGACAAGTTCGTGTATCCTGATATCATAAATGACGTCATCAATGATTCCAAAATTATCATTCATTAATTTGGTGGGAAAATAGTGCCATACGTTCTGCGTCTATGTGGCTTAATTATATAGATCTACGTTTACTGAGTTGTCGTACGTAAATTTATACTGTAAAAAATGCAAAGAGAGGTAAAGCACTACGGGTATGCTATTTATAGAAAAAAAGGTATGTTTTGTTATATTGTCTCTGCAGTGGCAATATAAATCTGTTCCAACAGTAGAAATATAAAATGTAAAACACCAATTACGTCCACCCCCCCAGCACGAACTCCTGTAACCGCCCCTGTCGTATTTCAAGTAAAGCCATAAAAATTAGATTTTATGGTTAACGTCCTTGGGCTGGTAGGTTTTCTGATGCCTGAACGAATAAAACACATTTTTGACAATGTGAAAAATTGAGAAGGAAAGCGTTTGACATATGCCTATAATGACACACGTTATGTGATTTTTCTGTATTGCCCATTTTAGAACATACTTCTAAATGTGTACCTGTTAAATTTAGACTATGCACAAACATGCTTCTATGATCATGATGTTATTATCTACATGTATTTTTGGTGTAAATGTCAGGGTTTGTCTATACCAATATGATATAATCTGACTTCAGACTGGACTTGGAAAAAAATACGTGTATGTGTTTTTACCAATATTTGAGTAAGTGTGCAAGTAGTCAATATTTACAGTTAAAATGCTTTGTTAAAGTAAGTTCCCAATTTGAAGATGATTTGTAATAGTATTGCAAGTAAACATTTGTTTTAGCTATGAATAAGTTATGACTGAAGAATGTTTTTGTCGACTCATTGCTAGTTTTTGCCTGCCTGGTTGGTGGGTTTTGAAAAATCATGTGGACTCTAAACATAGAATCAATTTTGTATGGCCTAAATGTCCGTAGTTTGAGTGTGTACATCGTCGGAAACCACGTTCGCTCAAATACGCTATGCTTCTTCATCGACCGTGGGCGACTGCAATTTTACAAACAATCATCTGAGGCCCCCCAAAAATTTCTGTGTTTTGGGCAACCCGAAAAAAACGAGTAAAAAACCCCCGACCCTAAAGTTTTTAGCGACGATTGTTTTCCGTGAAATCCGTATTCGTCCAATTTTAAATAACGTTCAATATTGTTTGACCGAAATGTGTCTCAAAACAAAACTATAAAAAAACATTCAATCCTGATCCTACATTACATTTTGAGGCCGTTGCCCGAAACACACAATTTATTTTTTTGGCATTAGTCAACGACCTCCAAATAAACTTTCTGTTTCACGCAGTTGAGCGTTAAACGCCTCTGGTGTACCTATGATGTTTTCTCCAAATGGCATGTTAATGTTTTATAAAATTGACATATCGATTCCCCATATATACGTCAACAGATGGTCTAACATTGCAACAGCTTATTTCTATTAGGCAGATACATAATAAGCCCCTTTGTGACTCCGAATAGTCCGTACACCCATGTAATATTGCTGTTTAATGCAGCATCTTCTATCAATGATTCTTCGGTTAGCATGTCAGAAACAAATCTGAAAATACTTTATCTGGATATAACGTGATAGCGTTAGATACAACATCGCCTATTTCAATGATTCTTCATTTAGCATATGCGGATTTAAAAGGGTCGGACGCGGCGTACCCCCGGCCACTCTAAAATTGTCCAACATTTAATTTTCAATCTCAAAATAAAATAAAACATATTCACTTAGTTGTCAATAACGTGTTTTTCAACAGATGTATTGCAATTATCAAACCCGTTCTGTGGTAATTTCGTTATATGGTTAATTGTTTGACGATATTGCATCGTTCTGATATATATGCTAACACCTCAGAGAGACTAACAGCCGTTTGATGGCAGTTACTGAATAGTTCCGTCCCCTCTAACTCAAATTCCTGTAGTCGCGCCTGCTTAATATACTTAGTATAAATCCGAATGTCAGGACGCCACGTTTATGTTTCTAATACATTAACACATATCAACAATGAAATCCTTTCATGTACAATATACACATTTTAATGTGGTATGTCTATAGATGTTATGATCTATTTCAGCACAACATCAGCTTGTTGTTATTTTGAAACGTCTGTATTAATATTTTAAACAAAATATTATAAAAGCTCATAGAACTATATACATCTGCATGTAATTATAAAAGTAATATGTACTTTTGCAAGTGCATATATAACTTGTTCATATGATTATATAAGCCGTACGTACTTTTGCAAGTACATAGTTCATACAATGTATAATTAATAATTTAATTCTTGAACTTTATATTTATTTCTCAACCCGCTGCCTTTCATCTTTGATATCTATATTCTTCTATATTAGCATTTAAATTTCCGATCATGTAATATCGTTTGTGTAATTAATGTGGTACTCAAAGAAATTTGTCCGAACACTGCATTGATACCATGGTATGATGCTGTTGTTTTTATCGCGATAATGTCAGTTGCAAATCCCCAGGTAATTTCATTTCACACACTCACTTGTATGTAAATCAAGTAACTGACACAAAATAAACAAGTCGAACACACTGTTGAACAGTCCGAAATATTGCTTAGGTGTTGTTGTTCATAATGGAAAATAGTTCGCTGCTGTACAGAGAGCGGACGTGCTAGGCCGAGTAGTTACGAATGGAAATTGTTAATGTGCGCACCGGGTAGGGATACATTATTATTTGCTCCGTGAATAAAGCGCTGTGTGTTGTCATAATGTTTCAATTTAGTTCCCCGCTCGTTTCGAACTGGTGATAAGCATAATTATATGTAAGAAAAAGCAAATTCACGTGTAATTTGAAAGTCTATGAATTCTCATACAATATGTCAATATGCAATTGATCATTTAAATTTTCCATTTGCCTTATATTAATTTAAGAAACGAAAGGCCAGTTGTCCCACAGTAGTATGCAATGTATCACGTGCATGCATGGAAAACAGCATAAACATGCATGGACTTTTAAAGTAGTAAAATACAATTCTAACATGATACATGTTAATTTTTCTATAGACAAAGAACAAAATATCGTTGTTAAGTTACCCAATAAATAACACAAAATGTAGCCCTGATACTGAGCGGAACATAGTAAAATGTAGTTCTCATTTGAATAGCAAAATTTTTTGCCAAATCATGTTAGAATCGAAATAATGTTCGCATTATTATTGTTGATTGGCGAATAAACAACTCTTTGCCGTCCTGATGCTATTAAACCACTCGGGCTAACGCGCTCGTGGTTTAATTCATACACACTAACTCCAAATAGTTGTTTATTCGCCAATACACAACGATAAATAGAACATTATTTCTTAAGTAATAAGCCAATATGCAATTACCATTTAGCACAAGGCAAGCAATAATAAGGAAAATATCGTTTCTGAAATAAATGTGGTCCTACGTGAAATTCGTCCAAATACTTCACTTATACGTTATCAATATGTAAATAGAAGAGCTTCAGAAATAATCAGTACTTGTCGATTTAACATTTACATAGTATGTAAATATGTACACTAACTTTAACTTTACCAAATTGTTCTTTCAAATGCAACTAACATCAATAGACTGGGTTTATTTCTGGAGAATTTTCAGACGTTTTGAAGCATATTGTACAAAAAATGACGCTTACTCTATCCCACATCTATTTCGCATGAATGCAAAATCTGAAAGACAGTTCGCATCAGAGAAATATGTGCACAACTTTGTTATTTTAAATAAAGTAACATATGTATTGAATATGTATTGTGAATTTGTGTTACTTTAAGTTTCGTGACATCTGATTTCTAATACACATAATTGCATACATAATAGCTCGCTTTCATAAAAGCTTTGGTACTAAAGAAATATCACTTATGATAATCAAATGTGCACCATGTTCTATGGACCTCAATAACAAGGAGTCGTATTCCAAAAACATCTTAAGTAAAATCTTATCATTAGCCTAAAAGTAGTTGTTTTTCTGAAACGTTTTATGCGATGTGTACATGAAATTATGTTTATTGTTCATTAGTAATCAACTTATTATTAACTACTATTTACTTAATTGTATTTGAATTCACTGATTTGTTTGTAGTGTTAAGAATTTTTACTTACAAAAATCGGCACTTAACAAAAATTATTTTTAGGTAAATGTTACTGGAATATGACCCGATGGATCGCTATATGATATTACCCAGAAGCGTGGCACCAAGACGGCTAATATGACTTTCAAAACACCGATAATAAAAGGATATTTTGCTGTGCAGGCGCGGTAACAGGATTTGGTGTTAGAGGAGATGGAAATATTCAGTACCTTTTTCAACACATACACGCATAAAATATGTATGTTGCAAACCAATGCCAGTTAGTATTCGAGATATACAATATTCAGTACCTCTTTCAACATATACACGCATAAATGATATATGTTGCAATCCAATGACCGTTAATTTTGGAGATATACAATTTTGAGTATCTTTTGTAACATATGCACGCATACATGATATATGTTGCAAACCGATGACAGTTAATATTCTAGATATATAATATTTAGTACCTTTTGCAACATATACACGCATAAATGATATCTGTTGCAAACCTTTGACAGTTATTATTCGAGTTATACAATATTTAGTACCTTTTTCAACATAAAAATGCATAAATGATATTTGTTGCAAACCAATGACAGTTAATATTATAGATATATAATGTTCAGTACCTTTTTTAACATATACGCGCATACATGATATATGTTGCAAACCAATGAAAGTTAGAATGCGAGATATAATAGTTAAGTATTTGACACAGATTCTAGACGTAAACTCTCCGTCTGTGAATCATAACATAAAAAGAATGATACATGTACTAAACTTCCACCAGTCTTTGATGTTCTTTTCGGTTATTAAAAATATGACAATTTTACGGGGGAGTACGCCTATTCCACTGCCTCTAAATCCGCATATTCCGTGTTCCAGCAGTGTTTGGGTTGATACAATGATTAACATTTCGCATGGAACTAGAAAATGTGATTTGTGTGTGCAGGAAACATCAGTTCAGATATCTACATATATGTCCAAGTTTAAATTAACAATACCTCTGAATGTATTTTCTTTGCTCCCAAGCAACTACGAAATAAATTCATTATTACTATGCAAATGCACACGTATTGCATTCGAATCTGTGTATGCATTGACGTATTGCATTCGAATCTGTGTATGCATTGACGTATTGCATTCGAATCTGTGTATGCATTGACGTATTGCATTCGAATATGTGCATGCAGTGACGTATTGCATTCGAATCTGTGTATGCATTGACGAAATGAATGTACTGCTGTGTTCAGTTTGCTTTTAGCTTAAGTAAACACGTTGTAAATCTAACTGTTGCTCGTTGATTTAGCATCACCATTAATGTACTTTATAAAATCTGAACAACCCACCTGTTAACTGTTAGTTGAATGGCCGTTGGTACGAAAGTTAAGTTTTACCAAATTTCAATTGCTACTATTTAATATATAAAGAGAACTGAAATGACACATTTTCTAAGTAATGCTCATGACGATTTATAATGGTGATTTTCTTCTAGTTCTGATTGTATAGATATTAGTTGTAAATGATATATTATATTAGTAATTACATTTTTGTTGTGTTTATTATTTTGATCATAAAAAACAACAAAATAAAAACGTATATATATTATTTTGAAAAATAAAGTATTTTCGAGTTAGGTCAATTAGATGCTTTCAACAAAAGTAACCGCCCTTATTTAACACAACAGTTTACATCATATTTGCAAACATATAGTGCATACATAACTATTCATATCCATTATATAGTATCGACAATTTCGTAAACTATCACATCTGTATTTATTAAAACAAACATTTAGTGTAAATACAACTTGTTACGACTTTACATTTAAACATTTATTTTGAATAATATAACGCATTTTAAATATTTGTTTCATCGACGGTTCGTCTGAAATTGATTTCAATTTCTAAAATGAAATATGTATCATATAATGTGTTTTTTTTACTATTTTTGTTTTGGGGGTTGGGGGTAGTGGTGGTCATACACACTATTGTTCTGGCGATATTTTATATCATCCACTTAGTTATGACAAGAGTACATTTAAAACAAATTCAATAATTAAATATTCTGAAATAATACAACTTGTTTAGAAGGTCAAGTTTTTATCATGATGAAAATAACGTCTCAATAATAATAATAATAATAATAATAATAATAATGATAATAATAACAATAACTATAATATGGAGTAACATGGCAATGAACAAAGTAATATAATATACCTAAATATTAAGAAATGGTTTTTAGGCAATGTTACAAAATGTCTAACTAACAAAACACACCATACACTTTTTGTTTTGTGTCATTGCATATCTCTGTCCCAAAGTGACCTGTTAATGTTCCGGAATAATGAAATATTGATGTCGTCTATATGTCACCAGATGTTCTTACATTGCATCGCGTAGGCGCACAAGAGGACTAATCTGTATTAGACAAATACCTAATAAGCCTCCTCGGTGACTTGGAATAGTCTGTTTACCCATAAGGCTTCTTTGATCGATACAGCGATATATGCAAATGTTTCTAACGTAATAGAATGGAATCCGACATGTGGATACCACGTATGTGTGTCTAATACTGCATCGCCTGTCAGTTAGTATAATGTAGAACAACACATTATTGCACTTATTGTACAGTATTTATCATATATTTGTGTCTGTTAAAAGCATGGTATGTATATTTACAAAGATTCAATACTGTTTAATAACTGTTTGATTTAAATAGGCTAAAACATAAGACCGAACTAGGTTTAGTATTGTAATATTTACTTATATATATTTTCCAAATGTCACTATATAGAGGGTAAATGCATATAAAATAATATTCGTCTTCCAAATCAATTTTATGCAAAAAGTGCAATATCTGTTGCAATGTTCGATTATGTTATTGCCGTGACGGCCTGTTTCTATTTTCAATTGTTGAGATAACACTCTCAGTTTAGATAATGCAATACGATATTTTAATGGTACATTATTCAGATAATATTCAAAGTGAAAATCAGTTTTAAACAACTTGGAAGTGCACAGAGTTCTACTGTTATTAAAAGCAGTATACCCCAACTGTTTGAATTGATCTAGTAGTCTTTTTTTACATCTAGATGGAAACTATTCTGATTAACTATATAAAAGGAAATCCAAACATATGAAAAACCACTACTATCTAGAAGAGCTTTACTATTGGTTATTCAGTTAGATTTACCTTTCATGCAATCACATAACAATACTTTCATGCAATCATATAACAATCATATAACACGTGTTGTTCAATTTGGGTTAGCAGGAAGATGTAGAATAATACTTAAGTTTTATTCAGTTTAAAATTAACGTATACAACAAAGCTATATAATCTTTCTTTTTACACCCAACATTACGGCTTCTTCCTGAAATTGCATGACGATGATCTGAAAGTTGAACTATATGATGCTGTGTCTTTAAAGCTTTTTATAAAAAGACGAGATGTAGTTGATACTTGTTTTTTTGTTTCATTTCATCGTGCCTCAGAAAGTTGCAATTCTGCTGCTCTGGTTTGCATCTAGCGAATGAGTAATTGAATGGTAATTAAATTGAATAATATTCTCTTTTATTGCTGTTTAATTTAAATTGCGATGCTATCAGGTTAATTTTTATTTACACTTACATATTTTGTGTATAATTGTGGGCCAAGTGTGAGGTTACTGTATTTGATAACTATGAATTTTAGCACATATCTTTTCACATATCCATGACAGTATGCACGAACGTTAGTATGATTTTTAACATGACACGCCCAGATTTTACAAATAACACATTTATCGTTGTAAAACCACCCATAAACAGCGTAAAAATATAGTTCTGATTCTGACGTTATTCGATCATTTATATAAATGAAAGTGATTATCGGCGATGCGCGTTCAAACGTTCGCGCGGGAAGATAAGCGGTGCATGTTGTTCCCATTGTAATTGCCAAAACATATTTGTCAGACCATGATAGAATCGATAACATCTTCGATTTAGCGTTGTTGGGGATATAAACAACGATTTGTCTTTCCGATGCGAGTATATTAAACCACTCTGGATAACGCCCCAGTAATTTAATCTATTCGCATCAGAAATCCAAATCGGTGTTTATTGGCCGATATAGAAACGATAAATGGAAGATCATTTCTTAAAAGCTATTTACTTACAATAATGAATAGTTTCGTACGTACATGCAAATCTATATAATATATAGCACATATGAACGTACATGGGATATCTCACAAACACGAACGTACGTATGATATCCCATAACGTTCATAACATAACGTATATAATGATATCACGTAACGTACACATGATATCCCATAACATTAGCGTACATATGGTATGTATATTACAAGTTTGAAAGTGGTTGTGATATGAGCTTTTACCTCAGATACATGAAGTCTTTTCGTGTATCATACATCTCACAGAATGAAAATAAAATATGGCATATCACAACAATAAACGTACATTTGATATATTACAATAAATGAGTTATATATAGTATATCATAGAAATTAACGTATATATGATGTATCACATGCATAAACACATATATGATGTATCGCATACATTATCTTATACGTTGATACCATGACAACAATAAGTATTAGGACACTCCTATTTAAAACATGTACGCGTCCTTTAATATTGGGACACAATTCAACATGGATTTGTTTTTCCCCCTAAAGATTGGAACAAAATGTTGTTAGTGTATAACCGTCCATACACTCTTCAAAACAAAGCAATGAGATTGTTTGTAGGGCTTGGCAAGTATTGCTGTACGTGGAATATTGGGCTGGACCACCCATTGTTCGCCAATGGAAAACAATAGTCAACTTATGGAGTCATATTTCCATCTATAATAATAACAGAACCAATAAACGCATTGCACTGTGATCTAAAGATTGGGTTAATAGTCGTTTTAAAAATTGGTATTTTAATGTTGTATCGTACCTGACAAATCTACATTTTGATGAGTACTGTGATATAAATGTTGCAATATCTAAACACAACTGTGTAGCTCAAATTAAATCAAAATCTATTGAAGTCTATGCGAATGACTGGAAAGGTAAATTGTCCCAAGCTAACATCATTAGTGGTATTTGTAGAAAAAATAACGTACTTTTGCTTTATTTAAGAATGACTACTGTGTAGAGAAGTAATGTCTTCCTTTACTGCATAAAACTCATTGTTCTGCGTTCGGTAAATTTAGATGTGGTGTAGCACCGATTATACATGTAATTGAAACAGAAAGATTTGACGGATTAGCTGTGCATGATAGAAAATGCCCTTTTTGTGACAATGTAGAAGATGAGATTCATGTTATTACAGAATGTTATATGTATAACGACTATAGAACGGTGTTGTTTACAAAATCATACACTGTTAATTCAAATTTAGTATTTTAACCAAATTAGAACTGTTTTCAAATCCGTTGCTAATTAGGGAATGTGCCAGAACCTGGTATAATATTTTACAATGTAGATGTTGTAAATTGTGTAGGTAACTAAAATCAGTTTTGATAACACTTTCTCTTAAAAGTAAACTTGTTTTATCTGTTTTATACCAATCATTTCCGTATGGAAATCAGTCTTAAGTGTATGATATTAATTTATTGTTTAGCTGTATGTATAGTGAATGTTTTATAATGGTCTCTTTTAGCTCTATTATGAGTGGCTTTGAACACAGTTTTGTATATTCTTATTGTTTTTGTATGCCATGTACATTGATGAGACTAAAATAAACAATACAAATTTTAATATGCCGTTTGCATATTCACTGGTGACACGGTACAATGCGACCGTTTATCACAACCTCCGAGCAGAGATTTAACTGGTTCCGAGCATAGCTCGATTTTAAATCCCAACTGATGCATGATAGATACGGTCTTCTCCATTTAGCGTTTGGACATTCGTCACGCCATAAATGATAATAAAACAACATCAATCTATTAACATGCCTTGACGTTTAATTAATTAAAATAAGTAATTGGTATCCAAAAACAGGTAACCTATTATAGTTCGTTTCTTTTCTGAAATTTCAAAAAGTATGTAATTTCACGGTGGTTTAATGTTTTTTATTTTCATAATGTAGCTTTCCTCGTATATTTCCGTCGTATTTACGGGTATTGTTTAAAATAATAACATAAGCAATTATGCATTGAACATCCTTCGGAAAGGCTGAGTGGTTAAAATACAAAGTAAATCGGTTGTTCCAGGACAGGTTACATTGTATTTCTATATTTAACGCATATTTATTGTCATTGTACATTGTTTCAACACGATTGCTTGAAGTACATAAAATTGTCCACGAATAAAATGAAATTACAAACACCACAGGGACGGACACGGCATACGAAGGCAAAGAAGCTCAAGACCTTATCTGATTGTGTTGTTGAAGTGTTGTCTTATGAATTGGTTATTTAATTATCATTAAACAATTGAAAAAGTAAAGATAGACAAAAAGACGTAACAAATATATGTAAATATAGAATCTAATATTTATACTAAAAAAATGCAATTTAACATTCAAAATTTTCCTTTCGAGTCAAAATATTTTTTGCAAATGAAGGGACTTGAACTAGCAAAATCTAGGTTGAAGTGATGAGCAATATACCATTAAGATATTTACTGTCCAATATTATATAGTTCGAAAGTACTTCCCTATTGAAAACTCTGCTTTAAAAATCATACATCACAGGTAGTGTTTTTTACCCGATACCAGAAACATTGAACCACATTGAAATTTTTCACGTTGTCACATTTCAGAAAAAAAACGAACGATACCCTGTAGACGACCTAGACTACGCTTAGCATTCAATATGTAAAATAGGCCATATCATCTATTTCACTTAACTTTGGGACACGTTTTCAGGAATTATTGTGAAGTCCCTAATTTGGACAATAAACACTGTAATTATTGTTAAGTGCCCCAATACTTAGGGTAATTACGGTATTGCATATATTATTTTATACGTAATATCTCACATACACTAGTGTATATACGATATCAGTGACATTGGCTCCCTAATTGACAGTGACAGCGACTCCCGAATGTACAGTGAAACTGATTCAATAATTCACAGCGACAGCGACTCCCAAATGTGCAGTGACACGGATTCATTAATTCACTGTTACAGCGACTCACGAATTGTACAATGTCAACGACTAATACATTCACAGTGACAGTGGCTCACTAACAGACCGTGACAGCGTTTCCCGAATGTACAGTGACTTTGATTTAATAATTCACAGTGACAGCGACTCCCGAATGTACAGTGACACTGATTCAAGAATTCACAGTGACCCACGGATTTCACACTATCAACGACTGATTAATTCACAGTGAAATTGACTCAATAATTTACTGTGGCTGCGACTCACAAATGTACAGTGATAATGACTTACTAATCCACAGTGACAGCGACTGACGATTCCTCAGTGAATGCAACTCTAGAATGCACGGTGGGTGCGACAATAGGGATTTTGTGTATTCGCAGTAGCATAAAAACGCTTTGAGACGCTAACACTAGTATAACTGGAAAAAATCGTGTTCAGGAATTATAAGTGAAAGCGACAATACCTTTTCAGGAACTTGTTGCAAAACCTGGAAAGTACTTTTCACAGTGTCAACGACACACTTATTCACAGTGGAAGCGAATCACCTACTGGTAGTGACAGTGATAATAACGTATAAACGAAATCATTGTAGTGGCAGTGTCATTAACAGTACACAGCGGACACCAGAATACTTCACAGCGACAGCGTTATTATTCCTTCACATTTTAAGCGAAAGTACCTTTGTTCGATTATGCATAATCCGTGCATTACGGTGAGTTGGAATAAATGATGCTCATTTGAACGGGTATAGTTCTAATTCATTTTGTAGCGAATCTAACACAATAAGTCATTGATTCACCCAATGTACTTACACAATACGTCGACTATGATACACGCGTGGTAATACGGGAAATCGGACGACTTAAAGTATCTCCATCTCATTAACTTGTAAACAAGTATATCCACCAGAGTATGCATATTCGTCATGGATGTCTAAGGATTTATACGTCTTCAGCCTAACATCATAGCATTTATCGGTGTCACATCATTAACAGAACTCCCTTCTATGTACATCCGCAGTAGGACCTTTATCCATATGTCATCCATACGTTCCGTCAGTTCATGTAGGATCATATCGGACACATCAATATCGCCGTTCAAATTATAGCATTGTGGACGTCTCTTCATCAGTTCCAGGTGCAACATCTCCCATTCCGTTCTTATTTGCTGTACCACAGTAGTGGCTCCGGGTGCGAAATACGGCTTGTCGTATCTTTTTCAACCTCAGTATTACCCTCGGACCTTCATTTATCATGTCAGTGATAGTTCTTACCCACGTACGCTGATGCTCAGCATCCAGTTCACTGGCTGCCATTAGATTTCTCTCTGGTATCATGAAATACGGCATCTGCCTCGCGGATATAGAAGCTCGTAGTATATCCAGTCCTTCGAGTAGCCAATAAAACAAATTGTGAATGTACTTTGTGGAAAATGGGCGGAGCATAGATAAATATAGTTCTCATTCATAACCTTAAACATATAGAAGAATTATATATACGATCGTGCTAGAATCGAAATAATTGACGGGTTAGCGTTGGTTTTTGCGGTAATAACCAACAGTTGGTCGTTCCGATGTTTGTTATCAAACCACTCGGGCTATCGCCCTCGTGGTTTAATTCCTACGCATCGGAACTCAAAACCGTTGGTTATTACCGCAATAACCAACTCTAGTCCGTCAATTATTTCTAAAATTTATCATAGATCTATATGAAGATTTGTTGTGATCATTGCAACATATATACATTTAACAACAACAACAAAGCAAATATTTTACACGCACATTTAATTAAGTAACTAAGATTAGGATACCTGCATTTGGATAGCGACAAATGTATCGTTATACGCCAAACTATTTATGTGTTTTGTTACATTTATATTTTGAGGAAAACGCATGCTATATTTTTATTCGATTTCGATTTGCTTCTCCGCCTGTGACAACTGATTGAATAATTACCTGTTGGATCGGAAGTATAATTTTTTCTGTAGTATACAAAAGCGTATGGTGGACTTGTGCATCCAAACTACCTATACTGTATTGTATTGTACTGCAACATGTGAATAGATTGATCAAACATTGTCCAAATATCATAATTATGTGCATAGTAACTTAATAAAGATTTTACAGACAGCAACAATAGTATTGATACAACAATTAACATGCATATATATGGTTCAGTTGTATTGTTACTTGTTATGCGGACTATTAGCTTTAACACAGCAGTAAAATTAGGATATTGTTTAATATACCTTTTTAATCGATTTGATATAATCAGATATCAATTACAAACGATATACTTAATTGCACGTGCGTAATGTTTCTTATTTTTAAATTGTTCGTATTTCTGTCAGTTAATTAAGGTATGTTGCGTTATTTTGGAAATGATTACTGTATATCTGCTTTATGAGAGAGCGCGCTTGATTAAAAAAAGGTACACGCATCTATAGCTGCTATTATTGTTTAAATTATTAAGATGTGAGTATCGGCAGATAAAGATAAACTAATCCATTACTGAGCGATGTTCGATATAAACAGTAGACAAGTCATTGTAAACTGAGAGAAAAAAATAACTAAATAAATACATTTATATATATTCATATACATCACAAATGAGGCATTTGAGAGAACATATGCACGCCAAATACCTGTAATACCGATATAACAATCACTGGCTTTGCAGAAAGCTAGATATCCAGACACAAAAGTGTTCAGGACAGTGTTTTGTAATATAGGTCAATTTGGCTAAGATTGTAAAACAATCGTTTAACTGACTTATTACATTATTCGATTAATCCTGAGTATATATGTGTGTACTGTCATTACTATGGTTTTTGTGGAAGGTTTTGGCATAGCCATACAATATCAAACTATAATCACACATATTCTATTCAGACATTACTTAAACATCTACAGTTATCCCATGATCAGACTTCCGATGTCCTCCTGATATTTTGTTTATTTTGTCATGGGCATTATGGCGGTTGTATCTCCAAATACTTGTAAGGCATGATCCTTTTATAAAAACTTTCTACTGGTGTCGGTGGAAATTAATTTTATCATCTATTTCTTATGGCATTTGTATATTTAATTTCTTAGAAAACGTATTTCTTGTAACTGATTGTAAAAATACAAGGGATGGGACCGAATACTGAAATCAATATTGGAATATTCGTTTTAGGTATTCGAATATATTCGAATATTCGTTTTGTAAATACTACTATATACGGCACTCTTTCCGAATATTTACCTATCCGAAATATGTATACTACGTGTACGTAGTTGTTTTACCTTGTTTCAGTGGTAAATGAGCGATATAACTTAGTGAGTGTTAGGCAAACATGAAGAAATGTAAGATATTGTTAAATGTATTGTTCATTAATATTTAATCGTTCCATACACAAAGTTCTGGTACATTCACAAAGGCTGGGTGTTGTCTAATGACTGAGTAAAGTCCTTCCAAGCACATGATGGTGGCATTGTTTATTAATCAAGACTCTTGTATAATATACGGAGAATAATTTACAAGTGACGTATATTAAGATTGACCAGATCATGCTAATTTCGTTAAAGAAATTGATTGGCTGATAATGGATTCATTTGATTGGTTTACTTAGAGAGTTGTAATTTACTGTAAACAAGTTAACCGTACTGTATAGATGTCACTTAAGGACAATAAACAACAATGTACGCCTTATGCAAACTGTGAAACCGTTATCACAACATGGCCCAGTTTTGTTATTTGTGGATACAATGCGTCATATTCGCGCCTCCTACAAACCGTTAATTCGCGGCCCTTGTAAAGATGTGGCCCCCTGCCAATTTTCAATCGTCGTTAATTGGACATGTTTGGCATGTGTATGTCATTCTTGACATATATTTTGGCAAAGCATAACGGTTTAAAAATAATACAAAATTGTTCGTGCTTGTAGTTGGATAATCACTAGACTTAAAAGGCTATTTCTGAAACCACTGCATACATTTTGACGTATCTTACAAGTAGAATACCATGTCACAATTTCATGAATGTTTTAAGTTTGAAACAAAGCAGTACTCTCCCGTTTAACATTTTCATTTGTATGTAGATATATTTCATACTGACCTTGACCACATTGTTCTTACAAAACACATATATCGATTGGCTGATACTATTTCTGAAGAAAGTGCTAACATTTACACATATCTTGAATAATACCAAGTCCCTAAACCTGTCTATTATAGATTCATTTTGATGAAAAATACGACTGGTAATACTACTTGCAAAACCTTTAATATTTCAATGTTAAGTGACACATTTATAGTATGTGTATGTTTTCAATTTTAGTTTAGCACGTGTGATATCGCTAATACATGCAAGGAGATACGAAATCCCACGTTGAAGTAATTGTTGTGGATACTTCATAACGTCAAACATTATTTCAAATACAATAATGCATAAGAAGAATAAAATACATATGAAATCATGTGGCAACATTCTACTACATGGATATAAATGATATATTTCGTATATTAGTGTGTATGATATGACATACCATGTATGTGAAATATCACTCCAGTATACATGAACGTACACATAATATCTTATATGGTTACATGTAAAATCGTAATAAGGGATTTAGAGCAAAAGTGGCATGAACGTTTTCCCGAACCGATCATTCCGTCACATTGTCCGCGAAAGTGCCCTTGTTCGATAATTCATAACAGCACATTACGTTGAACAAGAAATACATGGCGCTTATTTGAACGGATAAAGTTCTAATTCATTTTGTAGCGAATGTAACGAAACTGAGCATTGTATTATCCAATGCACTTAGTAAAACACGACACGACAGCTTTGATACACGTGTGGTAATACTGGCAATCGGACGACTTAAAGCATCTTCATCCTTTTAATATTTAAACAAAGTATATCCACCAGAGTTGACACATTCTACATGGTAATCTAAGGATTAATACATTTTCATCCTAATACCATACCACGTATCTGTGTCACATCAGGAACAGAACTCCCTTCTATGGACATCCGCTGTAGGACCGTCATCATTATCGCACTCTGACGTTTCGCTAATTCATGTTTGATAATATCATCTGTGTGGCCGTTCTCAAGCCAGCATTGGAGTGTTCTGTTCATGTTTTCCAGATGCAACATCTCCAACTCCGTTCTCGTGTTGTTGTACCACAGTAGTGGCTCCGGGTACGAAATAACGGCTTGTCGTATCTTTTTCAACCTTAGTATTAACCTCGGACCTTCATTTATCATGTCAGTGATAGTTGTTACCCACGTACGCTGCTGCTCATCATCCAATCCACAGGCTGCCATTAGATTTCTCTCTGGTATCATGAAATACGGCATCTGTCTCGTGGATATAGCGGTTAGTAGTATATCCAATCCTTCGTGTAGCCAATGAAACAAACTCCCTGAATAGAACAATGATTGTGGGTTGTTCTCCGCTAGCCATAAAACGATGTTTTTCAATGTGTATGATGTAACCTCCTTTTTCCGTGGGTTTAATACATCATTTACGATCATCTTGAGCATGACATATGTTTTGATCTGAGTGTCATTTAGATTATTTACAAGTTCCGTCTCGCCAGTATTAAAGCAAATCCTCCACTCCATGTGTTTATGTTCACTACCTTTAAACCCAACTGGAGTAACAAACGCTCCCATTGATACCACTTTCTGAACGATATCCGGTGGTGGCCAATGACGAGGTCGTGCAGCCCACCTCTGCAGGATGCTGGGGCAGTGACAGCGAATGGCTCCTACCATATCATGTCTGAAAGGACCAATAGACCATGGGGTTGATGGGCCAGCAAGTTCATGAAAAACGGTTCCATTTTCACGAGGAGTGTTTTTAAAATAATCTACAAAAAGTACACTGCTCAATAGAACGTTTTCATATTCATCACAACACAGGGCATTGAAAATAGCAGGGTGAACTGAAGGCGCTTGTCTCCGGAGTAGTACTCTACAATATCCAGCATTGTGTATCTGTACATTCATCTTGACTACAGTGATGACGTCTGGTACTATATTTTCGTCAATACCGTCTTCCAGACACATGGCATTTGGAATTACTTGTATATGGTCAATGTCACTTTCACATGCACAGGTAAGCCCCTCAGCCTTGCTCCCTGCTGTGATCAACCATGTCCCATCATGAGAGCGTGCATTCCACAGCCTGTCATTCTCTCTGTAGGCGTGTATGCGTTTCTGTCTGAGGTCCGGTCCATACCCCAGGAGATTCATAATTGTGCTGGTTTCCTTAGATGCATCTTCATGCTCATACTGAAACGAAATTCACAATTACTCACGTAATGACAGCTTTATATTATGTTTTAATATACTATTGTATTTATCACAATAGAATTAAAACATTGTATATTGGACATGACTGTATTTTCAGAAAATAAACATACTTTCAATACAATACTAATACAACCTTTGCTACTACTACTACTACTACTGCTACTACTACTACTACTACTGCTACTACTACTACTACTACTACTACTAATACTACTACTACTACTACTACTACTACTACTGCTACACAACTAGTACTACTACTACCACTATTACTACTACTACTACCACTACTACCAATACTACTGCTACTACTTCTGCTACTACTACTTCTACTACTACTACTACTAGTATTACTACTACTACTACTACTACTACTACTACTACTAGTAGTACTACTACTACAACAACTACTACTACTACTGCTGCTACTACTACTTCTACTACTCATACTGCTACTATTAGTAGTACTACGACTACTACTACTACTACTACTACTACTACTACTACTACTACTACTACTACTACTACTACTACTGTAGTAGTGTGGTGATTGTAATATTATATTTAGTATTGGAACAGCTGAATGCCTTATTTTTCCCAGCACATCCATAAATACACATATGTTACCTAAAGGCCTAGTAGTAGTTGTAGCAGTAATAGTAGACTAAGTAGTAATCGTGTAGTGGTGGTTGTTATTTTTAAGCACAATCCCAGAATTCACATGTTACCCAAAGGCCTCTTACCCTGGATCTGTTGATGTGCCTTGGGCTCCATTCTGTGTAAAATCCGGTGCCTCCTTCCGCCATCTGAGTGGAGAGAAACGAGCATACACAATTAAATTGCAAAAATGTCCACTGCAGTCAAAATATTCCAAAACTACGTCATAGCTAGTACAACAACACTCGATGAGACGCAGAGACTACCATCAAATTAACCCCTCAGAACATTCAAGTGATGTGTTATCGCAACTTTACTCTCACAGAAATATCCTCTAAAATAATTGCAGAACCCAGATTCTGATAAATATCACTACTAAAAGCTATTCATTTCTTGATTGGACTGTTTCTAACAAGATTATACTTGCCATATCTTGTACAGTTGAAATGAATGCAATATTTAATCGGTACATACTCTTTTAGGACCTTTTAAGTAACTACTTACACACCTGTCAGATAGCCGTTCGTTTATTCTTCCACAATAAAAGTCAGTAAATGTCAAATATGTTTCTGTTTCAATAGAAAAACAGTCTGATTGAATTCAATTTGGCAAGTACAACACATATCTTTCATACGTACTCGGAAAATACGCAATCTTGGAAAAATGAGCTTGCAGTAACTTTGAGGAGTGTTTTGCAACTATTATTTCCCAAGGGAGATCACTGTGTGGAGTTCATAATAAATACGTAACATATTTTATATAAAATGTGAACAATTATATCATAGTTGGGTTAAACAATATACGTTAATTTCTCAGCAAATATACACAATCGTGCTTCTATTCTGGGCTATTGTATGTTGGAAGAAAACCATTGATCAATTGACATTTGGCCCATGGGCCAATAAACAATTTGGACTTTACTAGCCATAACCAACCTACTTACCAAGTTTGCAAAAATCTAGGCCAACTTTTTCTGTTTCTTTTTAGCCTGGACAACACAGTTCATTTTGACCTTTGTCTCATGACAAAATGACAAATACGATTATCTACTGATCCTCTACTTCAGCCTATATCAGCCTACCAAGTGGACACAACTATCTTGTTGTTTTCTTTTAACATTCAGTCAGTTTGAAATTGAATTTTCACCAATGCAGCTAATAACCAAATAGTTTCGTTAATATTTCATGACCAACCCACCTGCCAATCTTGAACAATCTAGGACTACGGGTTCGTTCTGTTTAAAATATATTTTACTATACACTTTGACCTGTTCACCTCGACATGGACACACTAATCAATCAGGAGCTTTAGTATTCAAGACCATCATTTATACCATGTGTGAAGACTCTATGCCTATCGGGTCTGTAGTTATCACTTGGACAAATTTTTCTCTACGACAGACTGGCGGAGAGTCGGACCGCCCTTTGCAAAGCAAAATACTCCAGACTGGCGGAGAGTCGGACCGCCCTTTGCAAAGCAACATACTCCAGACTGGCGGAGAGTCGGACAGTCCTTTGCAAAGCAACATACTCCAGACTGGCGGAGAGTCGGACAGTCCTCTGCAAAGAAACATACTCCAGACTAGCTGAGAGTCGGACAGTCCTTTGCAAAGCAACATACTCCAGACTGGCGGAGTGTCGGACAGTCCTTTGCAAAGCAACATACTCCACTTCTGCAAAACTGATGAATGACATAGAAATTTGTGCTATAAAACATTAAGAAAATGTGATTATATACCATGAACATAATATAATTATATCCTTTTATTTCGAATAAACTAAACTGAAAGCTTAGAGGGAATTGTTCACATATCTTTTATTAAGTATGCCATTAAAAGTCTTAATTTAACAGATTCAAGCATTGGGACAAAAGAGCTCGAGTAAAATAACAAGAAAAGGATAAAGAAAAGAAATGAAAAAAAAAGTTTCTCCATCTGGACTCGAACTCCAGACCTCCGGGTAAATATACTATCGCGTTTACCACCCGGCCTTTCCGATTTATAGATTTAACCCTGAATGTGTTACTTCGTGTAAGTGATCCACCTGTTGCCGACGATTTTAACGATAAAAAAACAACAACAAAAACATTCCAACTGATTTCATTTCATCTGATGAAAACTCTTAAACCAAACGGCATTTACAGTATATGTCTATGTGCTTCGTGTTATTTCGTTCCTTTATATACGCTATTCTTGTATGTTTGAAATATGTGACGAAAACTAAGAAAATTGTCAAAATCGTGAGTTTGTGAAAAGGTCCTTTTAACTATCCACGTAAAACCAATTTAGTAATTTAGTTAAATGATTTAATAAGCAACATATATGGCGTGGTACTAATATTTACAAAATGAAACTGTTAACAGTTCATATTTACAGACAAAATATTGTTTTTTAATAAATTTCATTTTATCTAATATTATTCAGCAAAAAGCGTACACATGTCAAAGACGAAACGTTAAATATATGTAGATGTAAAATCCTTCACATGTATTACGTCACCGTTCAATCTATTAGTAATAATATCCGTATGCAAAAATCTTTAAACGCCCGACCGATGATTACCTGTCGTAACGTAACATCTAAAAATATATCAACAAACTATGCAGCCACAACAACTGCAATTTGATCCGTGTCAATTGTTATGAATCAATAGATTTCAGAAATATTTTTTTTGTGTGTGTGCAAAATCCGGTATAAGGAAATCTTTTAACATTGACTGTTGCAAGGATTCACTCACTTAACAACGATTATGCAATTTATCTGTCAACCATATTTACTGATCTTGGTATCAAACATTATTACATAGGCGTTTATTTTAAGTAGTTTTTTCCCGACAAAGCATTTACATGTTTTCTGTTTTAATATATTGGCCAGTTTGATCTTGACCTTTGACACATAGACACACTAATCAATCAGGAGCTTTACTATTCCTTAACCATCTTACATAGCGTGTCAGAATACCCTATGCCCAAAGGGTCTTTAGTTAACGCTGGGACACTTTTTTTCTCTACGACAGACTGACTGACAGTCGGATTGTCCTTTTCAAAGTCACATAATAAAATGCGCTACAAAACATTAAGTAAAATTGGTTTAATATCATTAGAATTGTACTCATTATACAATCAATATTCGTGATTTTATTGCGAATCAAATACACCGGAAGCTCAACTACCTACGTAAAATAAATGCTGTAATAAGCACCATATATGGCGCGACACTAATATAGACAAAATCTAACTGTTAAAAGTTCATATTTACATACAAATATAAAGTAAATTCTACCTTATTCTGCTGAAGAAGACGCGAACAAATATCCAAGCCGAAGCGTTAAATATATTTATATATAGATTTATGTCCCTGCATGTTTACAAGTTACACATGACTGTATAAACTATAAGTAGTATCCCGTATGTGTCAATCTTTAAACCTTCGGCCGCTGATTACCTTTCGCAATGATTTCCTCTAAATCTGTAACGCCAACCATGGAGCCACAAAATCCGCAACATGATACGTGTCAATTGTTAGGAATCAGTGGATTTCAAAGAAATTGCTAGTTCTTTTCTGTGAAATGCAGTACAAGGAAACATCGAACCATTCCATGAATATTTGACTGCTTCGTGCATTTCCTCATTGTACAACGTTTATGTCCATGTGTCTAGCATCCATATATCCCGCACTTGGTATCAGTAGTTCATCAAAGAGGTGTTCATTTGTTAAAGGAAACATTTTTTCGTTGCACTTGATAAAAAAACATGTCGCGGGTCGAGCGTGAAATTATTGTATCTGATACAGGAATGTTTAGCAGGAACAACAGTTTCACGCTCAACCCTTGATGTGATAAATAACGTTGGATTTGAATCGAAATGACAGTGACTTAAAGGTATCTGTTCACAGATTGATAAATTAACACTTTTCGAATTTTTTGTAGCATTATTAAATACAGGAGCTAAATAACAAAACTGGCATAGCTATACATTGCAAATACTTTTTGTTGGTAATGAGCAATCATCAATAATCATCTGTTGAAATTGATACAATTATAAGGCGTTTGTAACGCGAAACGATTGAATATTTTATAGTACTTTTGTTGTTGTAAATTAAATTGTTGAAAACAAGTAAATCACATAAAAAGGTAAAATATGCACATAGAAGTATGAAATTCGGAATGACCAGTGGTAGGCACTATAAACTTTTGAACCGGATGTCTGAGTTTCGAACGCCGGTTGTAGCAACCGTTTTGTTTCCTTTTTATGTTTCTTATGTTAGTCTAAGAGTGCATTATCAAGTTAGTTAGGATGCTTTAATGTGTCAATTAAGACGTTTATGGTACATTTAAAAATCTGTGAATAAGTCCTTTTTAAAAGTTAATAAGTGCTGAACAATATCTCAACTCAGTACTGCTCAAAGACTCCACAGCATGATTGCTGAATATAACGATGAAAACATTGGTTCGCACAACAAAATATCTTAGAAGTGTATTTATATTTACGGGACATGTGCAAATCCTCAAACGAAATATGCATATCGAGAGCTTGCATTGCAGTTCTGAAATATCTTAAATCATACCTGTGGTTTATTTTTATAGTATAATAGTTTGCAGTATTAACACTTCCATGATATTGTTATTGATCAGGTTTTTGTTTTGTAGAAGGCATAAGGAAAATACCTCAGCATTCCTCGAACATTTTACTGTTGTTTATTGTCATGTACATGTAATTGCACACATTTACCCGCCATCCTAATTGTGCTAATATTTTAATGTACTTATCTAATAATAATTATTCTTCACATTTGAAGGAAAGCTTTTATTTATGTTTATATAAATATACATGGTAAACACTGCTTTGACCCTTGTACGTACGTTCATAAAGGTTTTATGATACAACACATAACCACTATGTCTATATACAATTATAACTTAAAATTCATAATAAACTTATCAACATAAGCCCCATAAGCTCGTCAGTGACTAACATCATGCGCATTCATTTGTTTCGTGTGACAAAATATATACTGCTGTCAATTTCGACTGAATGTATGTTTTATATTCATCCCTACTTCTAAAACGTTTCACATTTCAGTTTCACATATATCAATTTCACGCTTTCTACATGTTGGACCTGTCGACTTCTTTATTTCAAACATATCCGATACAATAAACGGTTGTAGCATACTTCTGCCGAAATATGTTAGTTATTTAACGAGCCCGCATGGCAATATTTATTATCATATTGAGGTAAATATATGCTACAAGTGTTTTACATGTACACCACATTGAGAATGAGGTATATTTATATATAATATATATATATTACAATTTAGTTTATACGCACGCTACTTTTTGCACGGTTAGGCTCGACCCATCAGTGATATGTACACTTATCGAATACCGCAAAACAACTGCTATAATCAAAGAGCGGTTTAAAAGTGCGTTTTGTTGGAAACAATATCGATACAATCGCATTACCAAAAATGAATGGTCGTTTAGAAGAGCAGAATTATAATGATTGTTAGTAATCGTAAATGTCAGCATCGTATTTATTGAAAATACATCAGCGTTTTATCTCCCGAAACTATGACTCACATATTATGAAATACAATAGTTTAGCGTTTACACACGATGGTTCAAAATTATTTAATCAATAGATATTGAACACAAACAACTGCATGTACATCCCATACATATAATTCATAACTACTAATTTGAACCTCATGGTTAAATTAAAATGTATTAAATGATAAAAATATGCAAGAGACGTAAATAACACCAGTTACTGATCTACGAGATTCTATATTAGATTATATTTGTAAAAAAAGATATTTAAGTTTCTGAAATTTCGGTTTAGTAAAGCGTTTGTTGTTGTGTTTTTGTTTTGTTTTCGTTTGCCTATACAAAAAACCCTGTGCACACAGTTCTTCCATATGATTCCCTTCTCGACTAATCAAATAACTGGCTCATTTCAATGTCGAGAGGATGTAAGATTTATCAAATCAATGAGTAAGCAAATAGTCTTGATGCATTCTACTGTAAGACGATTTTTGTCTTGTAGTCTCAAAACGTGTACAGTTATATAACGGCGTGTCTGTGAAACGTATGCCATGAACTATTTTTAATTTACTTGCAAGGTCGTATTTTACTTGAATCACTATATACGGTGACTATAGAATGTACTTGTATGTCAAGTTGTTTTTGTTCATTTAGGCATGTTTAATAAAGGAACTTGAATAATTCATAATTTAATGTTATTTTGAATGGTTAAAAGTATATTTTATGGAATGTCCATTTGTGTCGTGTTGAAGTTGCATTAGAAAAATTCAGGTCATATAGAAAATTTACATTACTTTATTTTCTTAATGTATTAATTTCTGTCATGGGCTATATATGGGTTGTTTGAACTAAAACAATCAAACAATAATATAAGTCATAATTTCCGTCCGACTTGACATTGGAAGTCCATTTCGTCTACATATTTGATTGGTCTCATCAGCTGTGACTAAAACATAAAATAACATGAACTTAGAAGAACAAAACGCCAAATAACGTGTCAAGTAGGGGATATAATTTGTCAACTAAGACTGCTGAAACATAGAAATAAAACGCTAGTGTGGTTTTCTGAGAACTTTTGTCAGTTGATTTGGTTGTGTGTGTCTCGTAAGCTATGTTTTTCGCGGAAATGAGTTGTGTAATGTTGACGTCATTATATGACCTCATTTAAGACTGTGTCAAAACATAAGCTCCGAGTGATGGTTACAAGTATGTGATGCCGTATTCATTTGATATTATTGTGTCATGTTTTGTGTTGGGTTATATACACAGTGAACCACCACTGCTGTGTGTTTTTCTTTTTTTGCATTATTTTAAATGAGGGTGAATTTAAGTATTAATGTCTGTGATAAAACTGCAAAACATTGTTTGGGTTTGTTTCTAAATATTTGTGAATTTGCTGAAGACATGTTTTACGGGTTGCCATTAGGAATAAACGTTAACCGGGGGTAAGATAAGCAGTTGATTTTATGTATGTTCTAATTGTTTGATAGTTATTTATATGTAAATAGGCTATTAGAGATCTAGATCTACACACAATATTGAAGTTACATATGCATTCCTATAATTGCCGAATTCGGCCGAGTGTTTAGAAGTAGTCCGGCTGCTAGTATAATATGTGCAAAGCAAACATTAGTAACGAATACGCTTACCTGTATTTGAATGTTTAATACAGTATGTATGAATGGCAGAAACCATGATTCATTGGTGTATACTAAATACTACTTGTAATATAATTGTTTTTCATTTGTAGACTTTATATCTGAATAATACCTCACCGATTGCATGTTTTCATCCACAGGTTTTGTCAATTTTATGTCACTTTTAAACGACATTGTTTCATTTTTAACAAACGTACGGACATGTTATTATTATTGTTGCTAATTGCGATATTTCGGACATACATTACACTATATTAAAGTGAAAATAATTTATTTCAATTAATCAGTTTACGATAACGCTGACACGTATTTTAAGGACTGTTCCATAGGTTCGTTTTAGTTTGGTGTACACCTGCTAAATGCTAATTTCATGCCAGTTTACTAAACACAAATGACCGAAATCAACGACCAAACGCCGTTAAACTTCTCAGATGAAACTATTATGCGTGTTGTCTCCAAAAGGCTTGCAGATGTTCTGGAATAATTAACTATTGATGTCGCCTAGACAAACAGATAATAAAAAGACTCGGAACGGTTTTTACACATACACATCATGCTCGTATTCATTGGCATTACACTGGTACCTATCAGTAATGTTTGGGCTTGCAGAACTAGGACAAATTCGAAAGTACCTTATACACGGTGTTACAACGAATCGGTAACCTCTCCGTTAAAATAGCCCAACATGCATCCTCACCGTCAGAACACATCTCTTGTCGATATATAGCTTATTGTCGCCTGATACATTTTGGTTGGTTTCACGTAACATTATGGAAATAGTACTGCTATTTCAGAAAGGAATTCACACTATTACTATTCCTAGAAGTAGTGAAAACTGATGTTAATTTTGGTTTCCGTTTGCCTATTTCCGCGGTATTTTACATCAGTATTCCATTTGTTTCATTAAAACCTGACATGTTTAGAGTTTGGTTCAACTTAAAATGATTCCCAAATGTTTATTTATTGTTATCTATAACTGTGTTAGCCAAAAACTGGTGTTAGATATACTTTTTGGCGGTGGTCAGAATTGGAAAGTACTTGTAACCTCTTCGTATTGGTGTTCGTGTGTTTAGGCATTTTATGCTGTTTTCGTGTATTATAAACAGTATTTGTCATTTTGGGGAATTTTTTCTTTAAAAAATATGGACCGACAATGCAATCAACACGCATTGGTAGAACACAGGTACTTTTTTTAAGATGTGAAATATGTGTATTTCAATACTGTCTAAAATTGTTTTTTTTATATTTTAGTTAACGTTTGCATTTGTTAAAAAGTCTACCACGCCGTTATATACCTGACACCAGCTTATGTTCAATGCATAATGTATTTTTAATCAATTTAACTCATAATTGCCCTATTCGCATGGTTTGTATACATGCATTCACCAAAAAGAGTTGATTTAACGGAGATGGTGCATTTAGTGCTATTTTAAAGGAGAGGTTACCGATTTATTTTTACACCAATGTTATGCCAGGTAGTATATCTGTAATAAATCATAATCAACTTAATCAGAGCGTTGCGTTCGATATTATATGAACTAAAGCTGCTGGAGTTTTATTATGAAACGAATCTTAGTTGTCGAGTACGTTACGATCGGTCACAAAATTATAATTAAATTAGCAAAGTTTACTCTTTACTGGTATATTGCACTGATTCAGTTACGAGAATAATCACAGTGTTTGTGTTTTATGTTAAATACCAATAATAATTATGTTAATTATCAAAGAAAATATTATCCAAATTCAAGGGGAATATTGTCGCATATTTGTAAAACATAAATATATTTTCCAATGCTCTGGGGCTTCTTTTGATATTCACATGTAGTCTTCCCCTAATAGTTATACTCTTATATAGTATGCCAACGCCGTTTTATTAGAAAGCAATTAACTAGTGACTTGGAATGAAATACAAATAACTTTCGGAAAAGAATGCGGACATAAAGTAAATTCTAGCATTTTAATAGAGAAATAATAAAGCATCTGTTTGATTTATCGTACAAACCATTGCGTATACATCATTTATAGCCGGATATAATTGTAGTTTGAACACACAAACAAACAGAGAAGCAAAACCAAATTCAATATGCAAACGCACACAAGAAACACTGATACTTATGATTGCACAATATGTGACGTCTGTTCAAGAGGTCAATAATAAAAACAGCATGTCTGTTTGATAACAACTTACAATTCGCAGTGTTTTGATGTTTGATTTTGTGGCCTCGGACACAATGCTTTATTTAAAAACAATATATAATGCAACACGATAACGACGGGTTCTAGTGCAAAATTAACATTTAAAGGATTGTTTTGAAAGTGGTTTACGCATAATAAACAAGCATACACAGACTGACAGAAACAACAACAACAACAACAACAACAACGCCGACTTTGATATAGACAAGACAAGACAAGACAGTTTATTAAGATTTGTACATAGTACATCATCTAAACACATCATAATCTTACATGCATTTTGTCACGTTATATCATTTTAACATTTAATTATGCTCATAAAATATTTGTAAACACGGATACACATAAACACATAAAATAAACACATAAAATACAGAGATAGTTGTATGAATAACAGGAAAACAACGGTCATTTTTAATTAATGTTTTTAGTGTAAAGGAGGACAACTCTGTGTAAGTTACACAGTAGTGTTCAGGAAGGTATTTCTTATTTTTAGCGCTTCTTTAATATACTTAGCTAGCATTATAAGTTCATTTTTATTATTACTTTTTAATAATTGATGAAATTTGTGAACAGACGGTCTATTGTAGTAAAATCGTTTTATATATTTTTTTCTAATATCGATATAATTTAAGCATTTACAAATAAAATGAAATTCGTCTTCAATATCAATTTCGTTACAACAAAGACAATATCTTTTGTTTCTAGGAATATTTTGAGACGCATATCGACCAATTTGAATTCTAAGCGGTAAAACTGATAATCTTAATTTAGCAATATATGATCTTAAGGATTTGGGAACAATATCTAAATAACATTCATAGCCATACACAGGTTTAAATAAACGATACATGTCTAACACAGGGCTATTATCTACTGTTCTATACCAATCCTGGGTATACATATCAATAATTCTACTTTTAAATTGGCATAAAAACACATTAACATCGACAGCATTGACATCATCAAATACATAGGAAACCCCGTAATTGTCAAAAAGCTTCTTAACATTTGAAACCCAATTGGTGTGGCCATTCTGACTATCTTGAAGGGCCTGTAAGTATACCGTTTTTAATATAATGTTGTCAGTATTTGATAACTTAAACCAGTATTTTAAAATTCTAATATAACGATTTATAAAAAGAGGATATCTACCTAAATCGCCATAAACCGCTGCATTGCACGTGGTTTTATTAACATTCAGTAATCTTTTGCAAAATTTTAGGTGAATTCGTTCTATTTCTTTAGACTTTGTGTTTCCCCACACTTCACATGCATAATTTAAAATTGATCCCACGAAGGCGTCAAACAACTGACAAATGGTTTCAGGTTTTAAATCAAATTCCTTACATTTGTTGAATAAAATATTCATGGCTTTAAGTGCTTTACCAGATAGATATTCTTGGTTCAAATTAAAGTTGCCGGTATAATTAAAAACTGTTCCGAGATAATTGAAATCATTTACAACTTCTATTGGTTGACCATCATACGTCCACTTTTCGGGAGGTAACAATCGACCACGTTTTCGAAATACCATGATTTTTGTCTTATTAATATTAACTTTAAGCCCCCAAGTATTGCAATATTCAAGCAAGCGATCTAAATGGTTTTGAACTTCTTCAGGTGTTTTACCTACAATTGCCATATCATCGGCAAAAAGCAACAAAATCAATGTTATATCGTCAATATTCAAACCAGATGAATTGCTTTCTTGCAAAAACAGTTCTAAATCCTCTACAAACAATGAAAATAACAGAGGTGACAATACTTCCCCTTGACGTAGTCCAACTGCATAGCTAAAATAATCAGAAAAATTTGAGCAATGTTTAACACAAGATTTAACATTTTCGTACATATTTTTTATAATTCTCAGTAATTTACCTTCTATGCCACATTTATATAATTTGAACCATAGTGCATTTCTATATATAGTATCAAAACATTTCATCATATCAACATATACAACATACAATCTTTTATTTTCATTAACATATTTTTGAACTAAAGACATTAATATAAATATTGCATCAACAGTGGACCTCCCTTTCCTAAAACCAAATTGTGCGTCCGAAATAATGTTAAAGTTATTACAGAATGTTTCGATGCGAGTATTGACAACTGTTGTAAAAAGCTTAGATAAGCAGCTAAGAAGTGTAATACCCCTATAGTTATTTACATCCGAATTATTTACATATTGTTAAGGTGATATAGAATTCACCTTAACAATACCTTATACATTAAAATGTTTGTCATTTGTTGAAGACTGTTTGCGACCGCTCGTGCAATATCATTGATGCTATGTAAAAGTCACCTTCATTTAAAATAGTGCAAAATGTGCCATATTATTTATTCAAGCTTTTACGAATAAATACCATTACAAATGGAAATTATCCCTTATATACGTTTCATCTGTGTGATTGTTTACACTGATTACAACTTCACCCAACTGTCCTCTCCAAAACCATTTCATCTGTAGACTGATCCTATTGCTGAAGAAATTGCAGACATTTTGACGCATCTTGTCACAATTTCCATGACTATATACATCACGGATTCGTAAACGGTGATTTATGATATATATATGTTACTATTTTAACAGCTTATACAAGTGTAGCAAACCAATATAAACGCCACATATATTTGGAATCGACAGACGTACACGTTTATTTACAATATCAAGTATTTCAAAATGTTATTGAAGAAACACATCGGAGTTTAAATAATAAATGGCGATATTACAAAACCTATAAGAAGTGACACTGTATATAGAACATTACATTTTGACTTAAACATATATTTGTATCACTATTCTTTATCAAAGATGCAGCTTCGAATGAGACTGAATTGAAGAGTCAAATTATCCAGATGAATAATCATTTGTGATCGTTTATGTTGAATGGTTTCAGACCAATCACAGTTCCATTTGAAAAACAAATCTGTATTAATTAGCCACTGTTGTTGGGTATAAAGAAACAAGAATAACAACAATCATTAAACACATCCTTCATAATGAGCCTGTGATTGAGGTAAAAAAAGAGAAAAAAGCATTGTTATTAAGCAAAATTTACGTCAAATGGAATGTTTTATGTAAATAAGTCAGAATGTATTTATGTCTAAAACGTATGTTTATAAACATTAATTTTGTTTCATTAAACCTTTTAACACGTTTTAATCATATTCATACTTCAATATTTTAAAACTCTCGAAAATAACAGAAATGGTATTGATTTGAAATAGTATCCGATATTTGGTATGTATGCAACATATAAGATGCAAATAACATGAATAAATGATTTGCAAAACAGATTTACCTTAGTGTATTTTGTAAAAGTTACATTGATTTTAGGATATTTGATATATCAAATACATTGAAGCAGATACTATATCTAGCATACATGATTGTAGGTTTTATATACTGTATACTCGAACATTATATTAAATAATCCAAATGATTGCATGCACTTAGTTATTGCATTAATAGTTTCATCTGTGTGAATCACCGTAGCTGTTTGTTATCAATGTGTATGACATCATTTTATAAATCAAAAGTCCTAACCATTGGTTCTCACATCACAATAGGGTACCAACATTATTAAATTACCGGATATGTGCAAATCTCCAAACTAATTATGTAAATAGAATGCTTCTATTGCAGTTCTCAAACTTCACAATTTATTACAACTTTAACAGTAGTGTTTGTCTATTATCAGATTGCTTGTAGTATAAACAGTTTAATGATATTCTTATGAAGGATTATCTGTTTGTTTTTAATATGACATAAGGAAATCCTAAGCCTTTCAATAAGATTTAACTGTATTGTTTTTCATGTTATTGCACAAGTTTACTTGTCATTTTATTTGTTCAAATATGTTAACGTTTTCAATATACATTGTTTATCACTTGACAATTAGCTTTTCATTTCAAAAGAAATTGCAAATATATTATATTTATAATTGTGTTATAGATAGTAAACAATGCTTTTTCGTGTGAACGTACTTGTATGAAGTGTTGTATGATAGAAAACAGTATTGCTAAATCTAAAACTATCACTCAAAACCCATAATAAAATAACCAATTAGTCCCCTTTTGCGATCTTCAGCGACTTGAATCATGCACAAACGCTTGTTTTTGAGTGACAACACATATACAGGTGTCAATTTCCTGCTAGATACATCACTCCTTTTAAAACTTCCCTGTTTCAGTTCAACTTAAAGGTGCGTCATCTTTTAGTTTCATATAATCAGTTTTACACACTCTACATGTTTGACATGTCGACTTCTTAACTACAAACGAAAGTGATTCACTTGAATTTTAGTAAGTTCGTACGCGTCGTATTTCCATCATCAACGTCATCATACTATTCATCATCATTAATCTTATCACAGTCGCTTTCACTAGCACCAATATAATGAATGTAAACGTAACCATCACAATAGCGCCGATCGCAGAACGATACAAGCCGTTTACGACATAACTGCTACGTTGTTGATCATAGCCAACGCCACATTCACCATCACCACCAATATCACAATGATTACATCATCAACAAGTCGCACGATCAGTATTTTACACATCTTTGTTCATCTTTATTCACTGCCTCCGAAAGCATCGCGATTTTGTCCATCCTGCGATATTTTACACCACCAAAATAATCAATGTCATCGTACACGTAACGGTGATAACAACTAATAACACCCGATACTAGTATCATCATTTGTCAGCCATTCCCACCCCAATAATAATTGCTGTTAATACACTTTTTGTCATCAAGTAACATAATTATTTCAAGGAAATTAAAGTACCGAAATAACGTATTCATTATAGAAGTAATTTGACAATATGACTATTACTCGTAATAGAAAATGTTTTTCCCGAATAAACTTAAATACGTGTCTCTGTCGGATTGTAACTGTTCAATTTAATATTAATGTCTGGCATTTACCTGTAAGTTTCCAATTTGGTTTTGTTATTAGGCCTAGAAAATTATAGGAGTGTATTTGTTCAAGTTTATAATGCATTAAGATATGTAGTGATCATCACTACATATAAACGTTTTCGACAACAACCAGTAATCATTTTATATGCAAACTAATGCAATTACAAAGAGTGGATGCATAAATACAGTGCATGGACATTAGGCTAGATAAATATGTATCATTAACTCGCCAATGTACTTCGTTTTAAACGAGTTATGCGTTGTTTAGCAGTTTTATATTTTATGGACAATGCATTAAAACGTAATGGCAGTAGTAGGAGTAGATTAATAATTCGATTTCGTCTTGCTCTAGCGCTTGCGACTAGCGATTGTCACATATCACATGTTGGATTGCAAGTGTTTTATGTCTACAGTATACAAACGGATAGGATGGGGATGTGCATCCTTACTACATATGCAGCACTTAATTTATACAAATCCCTTTCGTTCGTTCTCCCGTTACATACTCGTTATGCGTTGTGGAAGGGCGATAATTTTAAGTGTTATCATGTTGTTTGTGTATTTACAATATGCACATTTTCTCAACACCTGTATAGTTATATAGTCGCAAGAAACGATCATGAAATATATAATCGTACTTACGTTTATTTTTTATATAAACACTTCTGTCTTGACTGGATTTAAATTATAATACAAAACGTAAAACACTATAGAAAATAAAATACACATGCGTTTGGTAATACGATTTCGTGTTCTTATATCATTTTGTCTCCCATGGTATTTAACATCGGTAATGTAAATATATTGTACGTTTCATATATCCACTGTCCAAGTGTACACTATCAACATCGCCTGAATCAGATAAAAACAGAATATATGGTAGGTGACCTTTGACATCATGTGATATCAGACAAGTCCTATATGGCGTCGAAAAAGACGAGGCTCCCACTACATGGACGGCACATATTTCTAGGGCGAAATGACAGGTCGCTCGGAGTGATTTTTCTTCGGTTATAGGACAGTGTCAGGTCAAACATTGAGTTGCCCAATGTTTCCGAGATATAAACTAACTGTCTAAGAAGCTTGTAAAACATATCGTCGCTGGCATATTCGTTACAACTCAACGATAATTCATATAGCCATAAATATTTTTAGAATTGGAATGCGCATGAATACTTCTAACAAAAATCACTAGTTAATAAAGTTTCTTGCCGTATATGTACCGATTATTCGATGCATGTATTACCCACTAAGCATCATGTTTTGTGTTGCTGAATATATTGTTTTAATTTCATTAGATAATCCTTTATTAACTAAATAATATACATATTTTCTTTTAATGTTTCCTAAAAAGAACACATAAGTAACGTAAAATATATTTAATAGTATGTTAGGCATAAATGATGGTTGAGTATTTGAGTATCGTTGGATCTAGATGGCCATGCGACACAATAATTGAATACTATTTGATAAATAGACACAGTTACACGGTTTTAAATATTTATGTTTGCAAAATTACCACACTCGCTTAATATCTTAATATGCGCATGTTTTTCATGTAAAACCCGTGGTTTGCTAAAAAGCCCGCTAAAATTATGCTGACAATCACGTCGTCATGCCATCCGCATGGAAAGCGTGGATGTATTGATCGTGATATAAAAACAGTTTGTGGCTCCAAGGACTGTGAAGTCAATACTTTTGTAAAAAAGTTTCGTAGCGCAAAACACCACAATTAAGTGTGTGTATGTATGCCGCATATTTTTACTCAATCTTTCGTTGACACCATGGTTGCAATTGGCTGTTACTTAAAGCAACTGCAGTGAAACGACTTTGTCAGGGGTGGCATGCCCAAATGTTCTATTGACACCAAGCGTTCACTTTGATGTTGCGCAAGTCGGGTTATAGTTTGTCGCACAAAACAAGTTTAACTGAATAAAGTAGCGATGAAGGCGCGAAAATCCAGACCAAACGACATTTATTTACGGCAGTTGGTGTAATATGAAATTTTTATAAAGCATGAAAACAAAAATTCGTAATCACGGCCGATTCGCGATTTATCTTAAATCGTGATATAGCGGAGCTATATTCACTTGCTCCGATGTTTTGTATTTTGTTATACGGTAATATTTAGAAATCAGTCTTGAAAAAGCTGTCGGACGGTCGGACCGATTCTTAGGAAATAAATATCGGACCCACTTAAAAATTGCCGGTTATGTCCGTCGGACCGACGGGTTTCGGGAAGTCTAAATGTAACTATAATTTGTGTATATGTCTCAGACATTAAATTTGGACGGATGTTTCGGATTTCGTTTTTATTTTGCGCGTTGTGATGTTATAGTGTGATATCAATTAAAACAATAATGACAACGGTGGGTAAAATATGTTTGCTTTTTAGATCACGAAAATACGTTAGTCTATACATGTATACATACTTACATGAATTGTTCGGTCCGGCAAGTTTTTTTTCGGTCCGGCAACTTTTGACATGTTGTCAGACCAAAAGTCTGAGATACATAATAAGCCTATCACGTGACTCGGAAGCGTCCGTTCAAATATTTGTCCGGATTGGCCCTGAGGGATTAATTCAAAGTGAAAAAAGGAACTGAGCACCTTGTGTTGGGGGTCGAACCTGGGTCTCCGACATAAAAGCGGACGCACCTACCTATGTCGCTAAAGAGACTATTTGAAGGTGATTCTAGGCCTGTCACACGATCTACAAGTCCAACAGTAATGTCCCTTCGCCAAAATGAAAACTAGTATAATCTTGGGACAGTGTTCTGGATCAGGCCCAGTATCAACGAAGCTCCTTAATTAAAACCTTGCAGATGACCTAAAATAATGAAATTCCAATACCCTCGCTGTAGCTCTACCATGAATTGTGCAATTTGCATTAAGATATTTTATTCTAACTTAGTGAAGAAGTGAATATTTAATTCCTATTAGTTTTACTTTATCAACAAGTAATGAAATTTCACATATAACATTTTATTTAAAAGTTCACTGTTAAATGTGAAAATAAAATTTTCCTTAGCTGATTTATGAATACCAGCTGAGAAACCATATATAACACCAAAGCACTTCTAATATTGCTGTTTAATGGAGCAGCTTCTATCAATAATTATTCGGTTAGCATGTCAGAAACAAACCTGAACAATCTTTATCTGGATATAACGTGACATTGATACAACATCGCCTATTTCAATGATGCTTCATTTAGCATAGGCGGATTTAAACTGGGGTGGAAGCGGCGATTGACCCACTCTAAAATTGTCCAGTATTATATGTTGAACATCAAAATAAAATAAAACATATTCACTTCTTTGTCAATAACGTGTTTATCAACATATTTATTGCAATTATCAAACCCGTTCTGTGATAATTTCGTTATATGGTTAATTTTTCGATGATATTGCATCGTTCTGATATATATCCTACATTCTCAGAGAGTCCAACAGCAGTGTTGGCAGTTACTGAATAGCTCCGCCCCCTCTAACTCAAAATCCTGTAGCCGTCGTTCTGATATCTATCCTAACATCTCAGAGAGATCAACAGCAGTGTGTCGGCAGTTACTTAATAGTTCCGACCCCTCTAACTCAAAATCCTATTGTCAAGCCTGTTAAGTATACTACAAATAAATCCGAATGTATGGACGCCACGTTAACACACGTCAACGATGACTTCCTTGCATCTACAAGACACACATTATAATGTGCAATGTCTGGAAATATCATGTTATATTTGAAGAACTACAGCAGCTGAATTTTGAAATGTATTTATTAATATTCTGAACAAAATATTATTTATATCAAAGTTGATAGAACTGTATACATGTACATTAGGATGGAGCTTAGTTTAGAACTTTTGGAATTATGATCTTCTTACCTCTCATGTTGTTCCTATATATACAAAAATAAATTTTGCAAAAAATAAGCATAATTGAACAAAATTTAGGGGTAGTTCAATAATTGTGAACTTTCTATACCCCAAAGCTGCAGAGGTGCATCCGACTTTTTTCGCATACTACCTGTAGAGTAATTCTCATGATAAATTAAGAACCTAAATAAAACTACTATGTAAAGTTTTCTCCAATCATAATATGCACAACACGAAATGTAATAATTGTGGTTCAAGACCAAGAACCAATAATCCAGATCCCATTGTTTTGCTGACAATGCAAAATGTCAACGAATGTTTGGACTGACTATACTGACTAAGCAACAGTGAGCAGTACTAAGGTATAGTTTGTTAAATTGCTCAAAGCATTGTTGTCATTTATTAATACATCGGTTTGAACTAATTAAAACCTTAAAGAGAATGATATGCCTGATTTAGGACTTGCGATGCCTAAAGCATTGAAGGATTTCTTTCCGTTTCGAGATTACCTCCCCACTGTCGATGGTGTTATCCTGTATAAAGACCGCATTTTCTTTCCGTTGCTAAGAGAAGATGCTACACATCAAGGAGTTACATCAAGCTGAATCATCAGTATTTTTTGTTTGCCTTCACATCTGCCGTTACTGCTCTCCAGTCCAGTTGTAATCACTGCAACCGCAATGCTCCGCCGATCTCATCGAATGCCCCAGAATATCCATTTCAGTGTCTGTGTGTTGAATATTTTATCTACAATTATGTAGTGAGTGTCTATCGTTACTCTGACTGGCCTATTGTGGAAAGATCATATCAAGGCGCTACCGGGCTCATCTGCCTTAGACGGGTCTTTGTTACATACGGAAATGCTGATGAACTTGTTACCAATGGCGGTCCTCAATTCACTGCTACCGCCACGCAGCAATTCCTAATTGATTGGGATGTTCATCATCGGTTGTCGTCTGTGTTATTCCCCCATAGTAACTGTCGAGTCGAGATTGGTGTGAAGACTGTAAAGTGCTTTCTTATGGACAACACCAGTAACTCAGTTGAAATTGACATCGACACATTTCAATGTGCAATGCTACAGTATCGCCACACCTGATCCGGAGACAAACCTCTCCCCAGCTTTGTGTATTATCGGCAGACCAATCAGGGAATGTATACGCATCCCACCTGGCACATACAATCCCAGTCTTCACGCCAACCACTAGCCAGACAGCCCGGGACTAGTGAACTCTGATCCGGGTTAGTAGAGATTGAGTAATGTATATAATCGGGCTAGTATAAATTTCATCTGTTTACTATGATTGCATCATAATTCGGGCTAGAAGATTAAAACTATTAATGTGAAGACTGCACACCGCATGAGACATGGCATTCCACAGCAATGGGAAGAGAAGCGGCTCTTTTAGGCATAAGAACAATGGCACCCTATTGTGTTACGAAAACATCTATTCAGCCTGAGCCTATACAGTCGTTATGCGTTGACACATTAAAACGCAAGACGTCAGTTGACCTATGACTCCAAATTTACCGGTCTACCAGTCGCTTGATGCCAGTGAGAACCCTACAGCTCCACCGCCAACTGGGGGATGGTGTATACCTGCTTATTAATACGTAACTTCCGCCGCTAGACAAGTCAGTGCCTGATATTAAGCAACATTCATTTTATTACGTTTACAAATCTAGGTAGTGTGGTCAATACTACTCAAAGATATAATATAATATTACTGTAGTATTTGATGTTTTAGTTTGCTGAGGTCTAAGTAACTTTGCTTCACATTCAGACACGTTCATTAGTAATATGTTCATGTACTGCTAATTCATACTGTTTCATGTACAATGTTTTGTTAAGCCAGTTCTTTCATTAGATCAGCTTTTGATTTTTACATAATTACGTTCCAAAGTCTTGGGGGAGACAGAGTGTTTTATACAATACCGGTAATTTACTTTAGTATGCGTCTTATATACATGTATTTTCATATCATTGTTGGTAGATGCCAATAAATTATACAATACACATGCCGCATTCTTATTTAATTATTAGTTGTCTGAATTAGAAACAAGAGTTCACTATTACTGTGTTCAAAATTAATAATGCATTGTTTAAAATAAAGATATAGAGATACTTGTAAAAATCGTGTTATGTTTTGCATTTGTATAATTTTGGTAATCTTTGTGGCACTTGAGCTACCACTAAACTTAAGACTTAATTGTTCAAACTTTGCATAAAGTGTTTCTATATTATAGGGATATTACATGGAATATGTACTTTTGCAAGTGCAGATACAACATGTACATGTAATTATGTAAGCCATATGTACTTTAGCAAGTGCAGAGTACAACATGTACATGTAATTATATGAGCCATATGTACTTTAGCAAGTGCAGAGTACAACATGTACATGTAATTATATGAGTCATATGTACTTTTGCAAGTGCAGATACAACATGTACATGTACATGTAATCATATAAGCCATATTTACTTTTGCAAGTACAGAGTACATATAATCTATAATTAATAATTTAATTCGTGAACTTTAAATTTATCTCTCAACCCGCAGTCTTTCATCGTACAACGCTTTGATTTAATATTCTTTTATAATAGCATTTACATATCCGATCATGTAATATTGTTTCTGTAACAAATGCGGTACTGAACGATATTCGTCAAAACACTGCACTGATACCATGCTGTTATGTTGTTGTTTTGTTTCGCGATAAAGTCAGTTGCAAATACAAAGGTAATTTCATTTCACGCACTCAGTTTTATGCAATTCAAGTAACTGACACCGAATAACCAAGTCGAAAACGCTGTTGATCTGTCCAAAATACTGTTTAGTTGTTGCTTATAATAGAAAATAGTTCTCGGCTGTAATCAGTTCAAGCCGGGAAGCTGGGACTCAAAATAAAGAGAGCTGACGTCCTAGGCCGAGTAGTTACGAAAGGAAATTGTTAATCTGCGCACCGGGAAGTGATACTTTATTATTTGCTCCGTGAAAAGGGCGCCCTTTCTTGTCATAATGTTTCAATTTGGTTCCCAGCTCGTTTTAAACTGGTGATAAGCATAAATATATGAAAGAAAAAGGAAAATCACATGTAATGTAAAAGTATAAGAATTCTCATACACTATTTCAATATGCAATTTATCATTTAAATGTCAGATTTGTTTTGAATTAATATAAGAAGCAAAAGGGCCGTTTGTCACCCAATAGTATGCAATGTATCACGTGTGTATGCATGGAAAACAGCATAAACATGAAGGGATTTTCAAAGTAGTAAATTGCAATTCTAACATAATACACGCTAATTTGTCTATAGTTAAAGAACAAAATTATCGTTGTTAAACTATCCAATAAATAACGCAAAAAGTAGTCCTGATTCTAAGCGGAACATAGTAAAATGTAGTTGTCATTTTATTGCAAATGTGTTTTCCAAATCATGTTAGATTAGAACTAATTTTCAAATTATTATTGTTTATCGGCCAATAAATAATTCTTTGTTGTTCTAATGCTTGGCTAGTAAACCACTCGGACTAACGCCCATCTGGTTTAATTCCTACTTATCAGAACTCCAAATTGTTGTGTATTCGCCGATAAACAACGATAAAGCGAACATGATTACTTAAGTACAATAAGCCAATATGCAATTGCCATTTTGTACAATGCAAACAACAACAGAAACGCTTTAAATTATAACCTCGTTTAGCGTTACAAACACTTTATACTTTAATTTATCAATTTCAACTGATGATTTTTCATTAACAAAACGGTATTTACAGTATAATTCTATTTCAGTATTTCTTTATTCATTTCTTTATATACACTTTTATTTTAAATTTAGATTCTGTGAAATGTTTGGAAATTGTAATTTCTTCAACCTGGTAACAGGTCCCTTAAAACGAAGTAACAGATGTATCGAGTATCTTTTGTGAATTGTGTTACTTTAAGTTTTGGGATATTTAATTTCTAATCTTTGAAATTACAGATGTGATAACTCGCCTTTATAAAAGCTTTTGTACTTAAGACATATCACTTAATATGATTACCAAATGCACATCAAATGGATCTCTATAACGAGGGCCCGTATTCACCAACACATTCTTAGACTTAAGAATAAAGATTAAACTTAGACTCATGAAATAATACATGTGCATTTGCAAAAATGCTAGGTTCGAATGCTGCTTATGTCATTAATAAATAATTATTAATGAAGACTGCTTAAATTAGCGATGATTAACACCAAGTACAATTCTAACTAAAAGCCTTTTAAGAGCAGAACAATTTCAAGAATATTCTTTATTCTTAAGTCTTAAGTATTACTATTATTTACTACTATTTACATTACTGTAATTGGATTTACTCATTTGTTAAGAATATCACCTTACACAAATCGGAAATTAAGTGATATTATGTTTAAGAAAACTTTAAATGTTCCTGGAATATGACCCCAGGGATCGCTGCTTGATATTAATTAGAAGTGTTGCACCGTGACGGCCAATATTACTTTCCAAACACCGATGATAAAGGGCTATTCTGCGATGCAGGCGCTGATAAAGTATTTGGTGTAATCTGTTGCAAACCCATGACAGTTAATATTCGAAATATACAATATGCAGTACCTTTTGCAACATATACGTGATATCTGTTGCAAACCAATGACAGTTAATATTCGAGATATGCAATATATAGTACCTTTTGCAACATATACACGCATACATGATATCTGTTACAAACCAATGACAGTTAATATTCGAGATACAGGACATTAAGTTCCTTTTTCAACAAATACAGGCATAAATGGTATCTGTTGCAAACCAATGACAGTTAATATTCGAAATTTACAATATTCAGTACCTGTATCAACATATACACGCACAAATGATGTATGTTGCAGCATAAATGATGTATGTTGCAAACCAATGACAGTTAATATTAGAGATATTAGAGAGCATATATTGATTAGAACTATAGCTTTTTGCACAAATTCTAAACGTAAACGTATCTTCTGTGAACCATAATATGAACAGAAAGATGATCAACTTCTACCGTCCTTCGATGAGAAAGTACTTTTCAGTTACTAAAAGTCGAAATTATGCCAAATTGCCGGGAAATTCCCACACAATGATTAATTGCTATTTGCGTTGCGTGATGAACTGATGAATATCTATTAACAATGTCGTTTAATAGTCATTAAAAACGGTTAACCAATCAAAGTCCACTGCTTGTTTTTCTGAACTTTGTATTAAAGAGCGGTTTAAAAGTGCATCAATAGTTTGCGAGAAACAAGTTGTTAAAAACTGTTAATGGTCGTCGGATAAACACAATAATGGATTTCGGAATGATGGTTTGTAAATGTCATTTAATAATACATCAGCGTGTTTTGCCAGCGTTTTATCTCTGAAAACGATGACACAATAACAAAATAGTAAAAACACTAGAAAATGAAAAAAAGAACGGTATGAAATGAAAATTCGATTTGGCAAAGTTTTGTTTTTCGTAAGCCAACATATAAGATATCTTGTGCATTATAAAACCCTATTCAACTAATATTCCAGTATCATCTTTTATGCATTTAAATTATATGTAAATTTCTCAGTCACAGTTACACACTAGCAATTGTATCAACTCATTTTACTTTTCAAGGGTGTGATTTAGGTGTAGAGGTGTTGCGAACTTACCAATATTATTGCATATTTCTTTTTCAAGTGGTGAAAAAGAGAATATTATATGTCAAATCTAGGAAAATTCGATTGCATTGCATAGCCGGTCTAATTTGTCCGCCACTTTTAGCTGCAAAATGCAAACTTCTTCAAACGTGTTTTCTTCATTTATGTAACATGAGCCATTCTAGGCGATAGCTGCATGTTCATTGTAGTCTGTTATATATGATGCAACATAATGTAGAACGTCATGCCGGCTGAAAAGTACGAGTGGCGTTTTTTTAAGTTCCAGGAAAAGTCTTCTATAACTTGTATTTGTGTTCAAATTCCTTCGCATTTGGTAGACATATTTAATTATGTTTCATACATTTATCAACAATAATTTTTACAATAGTGACGAAGTATCGTTGCACATGACACGGCTTCCATAGCAATACAAGTAATGGCAACCCGGAGCAACGTCTATTCACTGACCATATGCACAAAATAAAAATAAAATCCCACTGTATCAATCAAAGTGTACACAGAATTCATATGCAACAGTTAAACATGCATACTCTTTCCCCGAATAGTGTGTGTTTTATAATATACACGTTTTGTGTTGCTCTATCCTGCTTTAAAACCTCTTGTAATAGCCCGTCCCCGTGAAATTGCGTAGCGCTTATTTGACCGCGTCCGGGCATGCGATTATAAGCGGTACTACTATAGCCAAACTTAGCCCGTTTATACTATGTATACATTAAACATTGTGACATACATCCTTCTCTATAAGCAAATGCAATCGTTTTAATGGCTGATGTCTCTTTTTTTGGCACCACCAAAAATTTGATCAAAATGTTCTGCCATTTCACAGGTACTTCCAATAATAAAATATAATATGGCGACTCGCGTTGACCAAAGGCTTGTAGGAATGTTTAAAGTATATCATTACTTGAACATACTATATCATATTGCACAATGAACATACTATATCACATTGCACAATATAATCATAAAAGGACGTGCATTAGTGAAATACAATGGACGATTTAGTGACAATACATGTATGTCCCCTATTTTGATGATGTTTTTGACGCGACGTGTAACTTGCGCCGGGTAGCACTTCTTGGCCTCACCGTAGATACAGTTACAATGCCATTGTACAATGACATCCAAAGAAAAAATGAGAAAATATTGCCAAGCAGTGCCCTTGACTATCTGCAAAAAAAAGGTTTAAGCATTAAATAAACTTTTCCTGGAACTAAACAAACGCCCCTCCTATGATTGTGTTCTGATTTTCTATACAAACGTTTGATTGTTTAAAGCAAAAGTCAAGTTTCTGTAGTTTTATTCATTGCTTAAAGCTTCTTTCCAGCTTTAAACCAGTAAAATGTAAATATCTAAAGATAGTTTAAGAGACTTGCCATAAAACTAAATGTCAAATGTCAATCTCCTTCAATATTAATGAAACAACGTATGTATTGGTCTGTTTGTCGTTTTGTCTTCCAACAGTATTACATACATGATCATTCAGTATATATATACTATCGTACATGCATAATCTTGAATTACTTAAAACAAATGGCAACAAATTTGCGACGATGCGCGAGTAATAGATGAAAATGATTCCAGCAGAAAAAAGATCACGCCATATGCTGACTTTTTGCTGGGAGATACCTTGTATTGAAGACTTGTTTTACATGTATTTAAATCAGTTGGTTGTATATTGCAAGCATCCCACTGTTAGGATGGGGATTGGGCCACCTGCACGGTCCGAATTCCGCTGGAAAATTTCAACGAATTTGATGTTACTGACGTTATCTGATTCAACTCAATAAACGACGTCGGCGTTGTCTTTAGACCAAACCTTGAGGGACAACAGGCGTTCCGATTTTGCAAAGTCGGCCAATATGTTAATATTATAATGAGTCAATTATTATGTAAACCAATGCGCGACCGAAGTTACACCTGCCTTCGAATCAGAAGGAGCGCGAAAGAAATCAGTAAATTATTTCTCTATTTATAGATGCACAAGAAGAGTTATTCAGGCTTAATTCGTGGAAAGCACAGTTTTCAGTTTTCCCCATTAGGGTGTCCTATATCTTGGATCTCCCATAACATAACTAAAACCATTATGAGAGCAGAATGATGTACATATAATAATAATAACATGGACAGTTTGCACGTTAAACATTCGGATTGCTAACACAATCATTCCTTCCCATATATTCGCTACAGATGAGTTCGTGTTTGTTTACTTGCGAATTGTAAATGCTACTTCTCAAAACTAGTTCAAACTGCAATGTAAATATCGTTGACTTCCGAGTAAATAAGGTCATTCTTTAAATCATGTGAATATAAATTACAAATTAAAATATGAACATTTGTTAATAATAAGGACAAGTATACCTGCTTTTTTGAAATAAAATCGTGATTTTGCTCACGATACACACTAGTTTATCATTGAACGTTAAACGTGTAGTCTAAAAGGGGTACGTAATTGTGAGGTCCGTCTGTAAGGTTTTGTATATAGCTATATACGTGTACGTATGAAATTTAATACCATTTTAAAGAAGGTCCTCTCCTTCACTGCTTACTTTAGTAATACAATTGCCGAATATTCATAGTAAATCCTTCCAGTATGTATGCTTGTAAACGCCATCAAGTTTGCGTCGACCTTTTGTGACTATGTCTTTCAGAAAGACAATGCCGTGTTCTCTCGTGCTATGTTCGTATCATTGGAGAACGAATATCTAGACCGTTATAATAACTAGAGCGTATGTTTTAAATTCTAAGATATATGAAACCCCAGACACATCAGGCGTTATACTTACAATACGTCTGAATGTATGTCATGTTGCTCTCTTCGAAGCGACTTTGAAATAAATAAAAAAAAACTACTGTGCAAATCACGTATTGCAATCCAATATGTGCATATATTGACGATAGAGTTGTACTGTTTGGGTTCATTTTAGCTTATGCAATTATGCACTTATGCACTTAGCGTTGATTAAGCATCAGCCATTATAGAACTGGAATAAACCCTCCTATTTACTCTTATTTTAATGGCCTTTGGTTTGTGTAATAAAGTAAAATTTTACGAAACGTTAATGGCTGTGATTGGATATATAAAGAGAGCTGAAACGACATATTTGCTAAGTGATGTTCATGACGATACATAAGGCTGAATTATTTTCTGGTTCAGATTGTATAAATATTGACTGTAAATAAGATAATATATTAGTATTTGCATGTTTGTGTGTATCAATAGTATGTGTAAGTATGCATACTACTTAAATATTATGTTTTTAAGTAAACACAACACAATAAATCGTAAGATAACTTTTAACAATAAAATATACACGAGTTTTGTAAATTAAATACTACAAACACAAATAACCACCCTTATTTTACGTAACAGTTTAATCATCTTTGCCAACATGATGGGCATTGATGGGTTTTCATGTACAATGTATGGTATCGACAATGTCAAAAACGATAAAATATATTGGTTATTAAAACAAACAGTAAGTGTCATTATAATATGACCTATAAATAAATGTTATTTGATTGGCTCAGCGATTATTATATATTAAATTATATATTCCAAAATAATACAACTTGTTAAGAGTGTCAAGCTTGTGAGTTATCATTATGAAAATAATCAATAGATTATGGAGTAAACATTTCATTGAACAAAGTAATATAATAAACCTAAATATTTTTACGAAACGGTTCTTGAATGCAATTTTACAAACTGTCTTACTCAAAATAGCCATTGTGTATCTATTCGTGATCAATTCGAAAGAAGTGCTTATTAGTTAAGAGTTCACTTTTCTCTTCTGGTTTACATGCCATTTAGCGATATCAGTCACGCCGTTTTGGTTATTACTAATATCCCATGTATGACTAGAACATTTCGGTGCATTTCATTGGAGAAACGTGAACTTTTGTGGTGTTTTTACTAGGGTAGGCATCGAATACCAAAATCGGTATGCGAATATTTGCATTTTCATTCAATCGTATTATCGAATATTCGCATAGATTTTCATATTAACTGTTTGATCTTTGTGATCTAGTCGACAACTATAACTATTTTGTATAAGTTTTCAGTACCAATTACCGTGTAACATTTTCATTAACAAATTGCACAAACATTTGAATAAATTAATGTCGCCCTGTTAAGAATTAAATAAACTAAATAAACGTCCAGGTTCTAAGTATTCTTTTGTTAAAGAAGTTATTCATAATCCCTAGTCCACATATTTCTAATCTGTTTGGATACGTACCTCTCAATCAGCAGACTTTTAATTTGAGCAATATTTCTTAGCTATAATGACTGCTTAATGTGTGATCGCACTTCTATAATAATTCTTTGTTACACGTTTAAGGTGCTATTTCCAATTAACAATTGTGGTTTCACATTGTCTGAAGAAGGTGTGTCTTACTGGCAACTAGACGAGTGACTGCTGACATCTACTCGTATATTCAATATCTCTTTCATGTAGTCTGACACATGACACGTGACTCTTCTATTGAAAACACGGTATAACTCGAGGTATCTATTGGTGAAATACTTGTTTATGTTGAAAGAAAAATACTTTTTATGATCAGGTTTTTAAAGCAATACAAATTTGCGAATATTCGAACGGCGTTTTAATTATTCGAATAGTGGTCATTCAATCAAATATTCGAATATTCGAATAGTTTTGCCATACCTAGTTGTAATTGTGGTATGGGTTTTTTAAAGAAATATGACCTGTGTTCAAGCGGCGTAGTACGTATAATGGAATCAAACCCGTATGCGCAATATTTGGATAAATCATCTAACAATATAATAACTAAAGCAGCTTGAGTTTAACTGAGAAAGGATTCGTTCAAATTAGTTTTCTGGTACGTTATAATATGTTTTGAAAGGTCCCACAACTATAGTTCAATTAGCAATATATACTTTATAGGTAAATTGTCATTATTCCATTAAGATAATTATCCTGTTGGTTCTACATGTTAAATAATAATAATAATATTGCTAACCTACACGAAAATAGTATCCAAATTAAAGGGGAATATGGACTGTATTTGTATGAAGATATGAATATAACGCACTGCTGTCACATATGTTTTCAACATAAACATCATGTATTTTCATGCTAGAATCAAATTAAAGTGTACCTTACAATGGCAAAGCCGTATTATCTAGGAAGCAACTAAACGCTAGATGTGAATGATTTATAACCAATTTTCGGTAACATAATAATTTACCTTTAATAGTTTTTAATTGTTCCAATATATGTTTACGATACGAACGTATATGTGTTATAAAAGTCATTGATTTTTTTTTCAAAATATGCACTGGTATGTTTTATATACCAATGGGAATTCAAAACTCCGAAAAAAGTCAGAACCACACGATTTCATTAACATGTTTTTTATACTGAATTTAACACTTAATCAACTGCTAGTATATAAACGAATTAATAAATCGACTGGAGATATATCTTAAGACATTGCAGACATATTGACGCATATTGTAAAAATAATATGTCACAATTCCGATGAATCTATTCTTCATGGCTTCGTATTTATTCCAAATTTGGAATGTAAATTAAGGTTAAAATTAGAAAATTAACAGCTTATACCAATAATCTCGGTGCAAAATATAAACATTTGCACGATATATCGCACACAACAAAATAAACATGCTATGTAACATATATAACATTATATAATTTTATAGTCATATATGTTATGTCATATATTTAAAACTATATATGATAAACTACATACAAGTACAAGTTAAGTAACTGTAAATAGATTTACACATTAGAATATATGCCAACTTTTAAGGATTATCTATGAAATAAACAGGATTTCGTTGAGAAGACCTGATTACAGCACACCGTATTGAATAAAAATCAAACATTTAAAAACGTAACACGTGCATCGTTCTTAAATTATAACTAATATGATTATTAAGAGCAATATGTTCATCGATTCATATAGTATTGTTCCGTTTACTGAATAATATGCAATGATGTTGATGTTGACACAATAAATCTAATACATGCATCTATGTCTTACAACATAATTTACACAATTATTTGTACACAATTATTTGTCCTTGTACATTTATTTTGTTTAAAACTATACAAACGATGCCTATTTTCTGACACATTGAACATGTCATATTCTATCAGTTTTGTTTCCACAATTTGTTATATCATTTTTCAAATAACACAGTGTTATGGCGATATATGCCACCCAATATTATTGTAAAAATAAAACATATCAATACACCAGTTGAAACACATGAATTTTGCAATGAAATAACCATATAACACATTTCTGAAATGCATACGTTGGTTTAACTTTTTTCAACACTATAACCTAAACTAAGCAATGTATATAACAATTCATTATTGAAAGCAACGCCGCAATCAGAACCAATAGCGTTTTATATTGATCTGAAAAGAAAACGCATGGTGACTGTGACTCAAGAATTTACCGTGACATCGAGTCGCAAAATTCACACTGTCATTTACTTTAAAACTCACAAATTCACAAATGCATTGACTCATAAATTGACAGTAACAGCTACTCACACAAATCAGTGTCAACGACTGAAGTGTTCACAGTGATATTAACTCCAGAATTCACTGTGGCAGCGACTCATGAATGTTCAGTAACAATTACTCAGTAATTCCCACTGACAGCGACTCACGATTCGTTAACTCTTGATTGCACATTCACAGCGTCATTAAGACTTTCATAGACAAGAACATTGGCAATACTTTTTAGACGAGCATACGTTGGTCTTACATGTATAATCGTGGGAATGAAATCAGAGCAAGAAGTGGCATAACAGATTTCCCGAACTGAAATAGTCAGCAACCACCGAATTCACAAGGGATGCAACAAAGTTATTTAACTTTGGCATTAGCAGGCGTTTTCACAAATGTAACTCATATACAAATCAAGCTGCAAAATTACCCAATGCACGTGGAAATCATGTGTATGACAGCTAACATATTTTACTCACAATAGCACGTAGTAAGCGCGCAATGTTTTGGGATGTATGCTTAATAAGAATTGCTCGGTTCACAATAGCTGGGGAGGTTGTTTTTTTTTTTGCAAAAAAAAATAAATCGTATCGGATTTCAATAAATGCTCGTAAAATAAAAAAAAAAAAAAATCAGTTATGATCTAAAAACAACAAACAACAATATATATGGCGTGCCGCTAATATGGACAAAATCAAACTGTTAAAATTTCTTATTTAGAGGCAAATATAAAGTACATTTTACCTTATTATGTGGAGGAAGGCGCGTATCACTGCCCAAGACGAAGCGTATAATAAATTGGGATTTAATGTTCTTTTAGATTTACACGTTTTACTCCGCTGTTTAAACTGTTCGTTATACCTGTCTGCGCCAATCTCTAAGTGCTGATAAAATGTTATAATGTGTTGTTATAAACCTATAACCGCAACTATGGAGGCACAAAACACGCTAAGCCTAGATGATATGGGCCAATGGTTGTGACTCAATGGATTTCAAAGAAATGGCGAGGTTTTGTATTTGAAATCCATTATAAGGAAATATCTCAAAATTCTATGAACATTTGACAGTTATTACGAAATGATATTACTAAAGAGTACATTAGTTATTTAGCTTAGCTTTAATTTATTAGTAAAGACGTTAACAGCACATAAAAACGTAAACACGTTCCTTTAAGTATTTAATAAGTACTGAACAATATTTCAATGCAGTACTGGTCAAAGACTCCACTTGCCTGCTGAATATAAACTGGCAAAAATGTCAGTGACAACAGTTACTTTTTATTGTACGTACGCATACATAATAAGAGACATATTGCTAAAATATTGAATGTCACATCAGCAGCAAAAACCAGTTTCAATATCCACTCTGATAAATCATCTTAACTAATGACATCTTCTAACTATCTTATCAGAATTAAAAATGCGTCCATTGCAGTTCTGAAACTGCTCAAAGCATACCTGTGGTTTTCGTCTGTGATCTGATGGTTTGCGGTATTAACACTTCAATGTAGTGTTTAGAATGCATTAATTGTTGGTATTAAAGATGGTATAAGGAAAATACCTCAGCTTTTCACGGAACAGTTTATTGATGTTTATTGTCATGTGATTGCACAAATGTACCTGCCATCCTAATTTTGCAAATATTTTTATGTGCCTCTCTAATATCAATCATTGTTTCACACCTGACATAAAGCGTTTGTTAATGTTTAAGTTGTACATGGTAAACAATACTTTGAATCTGGTGCATGTACGTACGTGTCTGAATTGTTTTATGAATAAAACAATATATCTCTGTCTATGTACAATTATAACTCAAAATCCATAATATACGTATAAATATGCGCCCCTTTAAGATCTTCCTTGTTTGTGTGTGTGTGTGTGACATCAGATGTCCCGGTGTCCATTTCCGACTGAATTAATGTTTTTTATTTATCCTTTATGCTAAAACTTCCCTGTTTCGGTCCAACTTTATGGATTGTCATCTTTCAATTTCATGTTTATATATCTTTATCCCGCTCTCTACATATTTTACGTGTCGACTTCTAAAGTACGAAAAACAAAACCGCGTTCTCGACAACTCTCATCATACAATGTATCTCCATTTATCCGTATCAAAGTCGCTTTCATAAGCATAAAAATAGTAAATGAAAACGGAACCATCGTCACAGAGCCCATCGCATAATGATACATGTCGTCAACGTCTTCAACGTCGCCAACGTCATCAACGTCACGTGCACAACCTTCTTCACCATTATCACAGTCATACCATAATCAGCAATTCGCATCATCACAATGGCCTGAATCATGTTCATCTTCAATATTGTCGATGTCACTGTCTCCACAGCAATTCGCATCATCACAATGGCCTGAATCATGTTCATCTTCAATATTGTCAATGTCACTGTCTCCGCAGCAATTCGCATCATCAAAATGGCCTGAATCATTTTCATCTTCAATATTGTCAATGTCACTGTCTCCACAGCAATTCGCATCATCGCAATGGCCTGAATCATTTTCATCTTCAATATTGTCGATGTCACTGTCTCCACAGCAATTCGCATCATCACAATGGCCTGAATAATGTTCATCTTCAATATTGTCAATGTCACTGCCTCCACAGCTATTCGCATCATCGCAATGGCCTGAATCATGTTCATCTTCAATATTGTTGATGTCACTGTCTCCACAGCAATTCGCATCATCGCAATGGCCTGAATCATTTTCATCTTCAATATTGTCGATGTCACAGTCTCCACAGCAATTCGCATCATCACAATGGCCTGAATCATGTTCATCTTCAATATTGTCGATGTCACTGTCTCCGCAGCAATTCGCATCATCACAATGGCCTGAATCATTTTCATCTTCAATATTGTCAATGTCACTGTCTCCACAGCTATTCGTATCATCGCAATGGCCTGAATCATTTTCATCTTCAATATTGTTGATGTCACTGTCTCCACAGCAATTCGCATCATCACAATGGCCTGAATCATTTTCATCTTCAATATTGTTGATGTCACTGTCTCCACAGCAATTCGCATCATCGCAATGGCCTGAATCATTTTCATCTTCAATATTGTTGATGTCACTGTCTCCACAGCAATTCGCATCATCGCAATGGCCTGAATCATTTCCATCTTCAATATTGTTGATGTCACTGTCTCCACAGCAATTCGCATCATCACAATGGCCTGAATCATGTTCATCTTCAATATTGTTGATGTCACTGTCTCCACAGCAATTCGCATCATCACAATGGCCTGAATCATGTTCATCTTCAATATTGTTGATGTCACTGTCTCCACAGCTATTCGCATCATCGCAATGGCCTGAATCATGTTCATCTTCAATATTGTCAATGTCACTGTCTCCACAGCAATTCGCATCATCGCAATGGCCTGAATCATGTTCATCTTCAATATTGTCAATGTCACTGTCTCCACAGCTATTCGCATCATCGCAATGGTCTGAATCATGTTCATCTTCAATATTGTCAATGTCACTGTCTCCACAGCTATTCGCATCATCACAATGGCCTGAATCATTTTCATCTTCAATATTGTCGATGTCAATGTCTCCACAGCAATTCGAATCATCGCAATGGCCTGAATCATTTTCATCTTCAATATTGTCAATGTCACTGTCTCCGCAGCTATTCGCATCATCACAATGGCCTGAATCATGTTCATCTTCAATATTGTCAATGTCACTGTCTCCACAGCTATTCGCATCATCACAATGGCCTGAATCATGTTCATCTTCAATATTGTCAATGTCACTGTCTCCACAGCAATTCGCATCGTCACAATGGCCTGAATCATGTTCATCTTCAATATTGTCGATGTCACTGTCTCCACAGCAATTCGCATCATCGCAATGGCCTGAATCATGTTCATCTTCAATATTGTCAATGTCACTGTCTCCGCAGCAATTCGCATCATCGCAATGGCCTGAATCATGTTCATCTTCAATATTGTCAATGTCACTGTCTCCACAGCAATTCGCATCATCAAAATGGCCTGAATCATGTTCATCTTCAATATTGTCGATGTCACTGTCTCCACAGCAATTCGCATCATCGCAATGGCCTGAATCATTTTCATCTTCAATATTGTCAATGTCACTGTCTCCACAGCAATTCGCATCATCACAATGGCCTGAATCATGTTCATCTTCAATATTGTCAATGTCACTGTCTCCACAGCAATTCGCATCATCGCAATGGCCTGAATCATGTTCATCTTCAATATTGTCAATGTCACTGTCTCCACAGCTATTCGCATCATCGCAATGGCCTGAATCATTTCCATCTTCAATATTGTTGATGTCACTGTCTCCACAGCAATTCGCATCATCACAATGGCCTGAATCATTTTCATCTTCAATATTGTTGATGTCACTGTCTCCACAGCTATTCGCATCATCGCAATGGCCTGAATCATGTTCATCTTCAATATTGTCAATGTCACTGTCTCCACAGCAATTCGCATCATCGCAATGGCCTGAATCATGTTCATCTTCAATATTGTCGATGTCACTGTCTCCACAGCAATTTGCATCATCACAATGGCCTGAATCATGTTCATCTTCAATATTGTCAATGTCACTGTCTCCACATCTATTCGCATCATCGCAATGGCCTGAATCATTTTCATCTTCAATATTGTCGATGTCACTGTCTCCACAGCAATTCGCATCATCAAAATGGCCTGAATCATTTTCATCTTCAATATTGTTGATGTCACTGTCTCCACAGCAATTCGCATCATCACAATGGCCTGAATCATTTTCATCTTCAATATTGTTGATGTCACTGTCTCCACAGCTATTCGCATCATCGCAATGGCCTGAATCATTTTCATCTTCAATATTGTTGATGTCACTGTCTCCACAGCAATTCGCATCATCGCAATGGCCTGAATCATTTTCATCTTCAATATTGTCGATGTCACTGTCTCCGCAGCAATTCGCATCATCACAATGGCCTGAATCATGTTCATCTTCAATATTGTCAATGTCACTGTCTCCACAGCAATTCGCATCATCACAATGGCCTGAATCATTTTCATCTTCAATATTGTCGATGTCACTGTCTCCAAAGCCATCGCCGTTGTTGCCATTTCATTATGTCAAGAACACCAGAATCATTAATGCCAGCATCATTAATGCGTGCATGTAACTGTGATAACAAATAATAACACTATTTACTAGTATTCTCAATTTCGCAACCAGTACCACCACACTAATAATTGCTGTAATAACACTTTTAGTCAGGAAGCAAGATGATAATTTAAAGGTAAATACTGTACGGAAATAACGTATTAGATAGAAAAGTAGTTTGCCGATACTGATTATTATTACTCGTAATTTTCCTGAAGAACTGTGAATACTTGTCTCTGTCGGATTTTTTACTTCTCATAGTATTAACTATGTCTGGCATGTACCTTTAAGTTTCGTAATTGGTTTTTGTGATTACGCCTAGTACACCATAGGACTGTTTTTGTTCTAACTAAGATATGTCGTGATCATCACTACATATAAACATCTTCAGCAACAACAAGTAATCATAGTAGAATGCACACTTATGTAATTACTAAGATAGGATACAACGGTAAAGTGTATGTAATTACTAAGATAGGATACAACGGTAAAGAGTATGTAATTACTAAGATAGGATACAACGGTAAAGTGAATGAGATTACTAAGATAGGATACAACGGTAAAGTGTATGTAATTACTAAGATAGGATACAACGGTAAAGTGTATGGGCATGAGGCTAGCGAAATATATATTATTAATTCGTTTTTCGTTTTAAACAAGTTATGCATGCTGTACCATTTTTCGTATTTTAAGGAAAATTTCATTAAATATAAATTATATTATTATATTATATATTATATTATATTATATATTATATTTTAAATATAAATTGTATTATTATATTATTTGTCTTGCTCTAGCTTTGCGACTCGCGACTGTATCATACAACATGTGTTATCGCCAGTGTAATATTTCTACAGCTTACAAAAGCGTAGGGTGGTCCTGTGCATCTAAACTACCTATACAGTATATTAAAAAAAAACATTTGGTCGTTCTCCTGTTACATACATTTAGTTGCTGTGGAATGGTAAATTAAATTTCAAATGTTAAATGTTAATGTTTATTTATAATTTGCAAATCTTTGAAACATGTTAACATACTGAAAAAACATTGACTAGATGGCATATTAATGCAATCATCTGATAAATTATTTTAAGGGAACAATAACAACATGAAACACGTATACATACACTATAAAATTAAGGACCAAAATAAATCAATGCAGAAGTAAAAAATTAATGAAATGTTAACTTGTTGTGTTCAGTCTTATTGTCATGCGCATTCTATACACAGAGGATGCCGTCACACATCTAACCTCTGAACTTAACCGTATTATTTCGTCCCGAGAATCGAACAGCTTTTCCGCATTAAGTATCCCGCGTATGAAAGTTGTTCATGAAATAACTTTATTGATTATTATTAACGTAGTACAGACAGTAGAATGTATTCATGCTAAATAAAATACCAATAGTTTGTGTTTAACGCTGTTCAGCGTGTTTGTCACAAAAAGCTACTTTCACTTTCGTTTTGGGATAACATTTAATGTAAAATACCAGTGAATTCATTTCCCAGAGGGTCCTCTTATAAAACGGCGAACATTCAGATTTCATATTTGCTAGTTTGGTAATAAAATTATAGAACACATCATTTCCTTATATTGCTGTAAAGTAGCATTTGAAGTTCCAACAAATTAATGGTATCAGTTTCAAGATGAATCTTTCCTGTTCCAAAAATGCAACAAATATATGGCATGTCACTTATAAGAAAATGCATCTCACCTGAATGCAGTAACCGGTAGAAAATAGTGTTTTTGTAGTCATATTTCGACAAAAGCCCCAGGCCACAGCAAACACACCTCAAAAGCTCATCTTTCAAGTTATCGTCCAAAGAAACGCACAAAAATGTTCAAAACTCACAGAGGGTATTAGAAATAACCACACAAGTCATATATGACATAACTTTCTATACCAGAAGAAAAAGGAACTGTAATAAAAGGCAATATTTCGAAAGTACCACGGAGGGAAACAAGCTTAATTGACTTGTATCTAACCTCAATGCGATGTTAAATTAACCATTGCGAGCCATGCCGGAAAGTAGCGCATACCCATAATGCTTAGAGCGTGAGTACACAGGTCAGTCAAACCGGTGTAGACACAACGTTGTCATACGGCTTAGAGCAATGTAGCATAAATGCTTTCTTTGTTACATATAAAATATTTAAAGTTTGATCTCAATTTCCACCATGACCAAGCTACTTTTTAATGTATCACCATACATTGTTGGAAAGATAAGGCCATAACCTTTTGAAAAAATAGCATGTCAAAAATTTCTATACGTTGTAACTCAAAACGTTTACCTTAGAATAAACACACCGGTTTTGACAGGCATGGGGGCTGCCATTTTGCGCATTAACACATGGGCCGAAAGTTATGAAGCTGGGCACCACTAAGACAAAGTAGTGCCAACAAAATGTATTTTGTCTTATTTCTTACATATATACATTTAAATTGATACCAAAACATATCCTTTAAGCTGTATTTTGCAAAATCTATGCATCCTGCACCCAACCAGATGTGCTTATTATCTTACTGACTGTAACCCTGAGGATGTGACTTCCGTGTTGGGGTAATTAGACCTTTAATGGAACAGAACCCTTTTAAAATTTGAATAAAAATCACAGTTTTCATTACTCTGATCTATTTCGAGAAAGAACATAAAGTCCTATTACACTGGTTTAAAGACTTATTGGAAAAAAATTAATTTGAAAATGTCACATATAATGGTGTTTTGAGGCAAAAATTTGGGAACGAAAAAAATGTACTTGTGTACATCTGGAAAACATGATTTTAACTCACAATTAAGTATAAGTTTGAGTTTTAATAGGCATAGCAGAAACAATATATAAAATCAGAAGTGAAAACAATCTTCATTGGCATTCTAAATGTTACAGAATAGGTTTTTAATCCGTATTGAACAACACAAAATTAAAGTTTCTGCATTTCGGGGGTAATTTCCATATAAATGTAGCATTGCATATGTAATTTGACCCAAGAAAAGGGTTTGTTTACATAACAATCAACATATTAGACCTCCTGTCACAAAGAAAATAGGAATTCGACCCCAAAATGTCAATGCCATATATTAATTAACAGTCTTCTGTCACACCTGAACCTGAGGGTGAGGTCAGCCGCCTGCAATCTTTAATCTGTTTCTGGTACTCTCTGCTGTGTTATCTGTGGAAATAAAAAGGTTTTCTCTGCATGTTTACTCAATATTGTGATAACTAGTGTAACGTAGATACAATAAGTGTACGTATACAATAGTTTACAAAGTTTTTTGTATTGCGATAAGGTTAGTCGCTATGCCGGCTTCACATTGTCGAGCTCACGTGCGAACAGCCCAGTTCAAAAACGGGTTTGAGAGTCCCCACAAGGGTTAAACTCTTGCTTGTCCTACTGATTGGGTAATTAGACCTTCAATACATTAGTAAAATTAGTATGGTATTACCGTTTAAATTGTTTTTTGTATCATCAGATACCACATGCACCTACAAATAATTTAGTCATTTACCCGTGTGTAAAGTTTTGTATAAACATCACGGTTTATCTCCGCAAATTAGAGTATTTTGGGTTATGCCAGTCACTTTAGGGGTGAGGGTTATGACTACTTATTTGGTTAGCGAGAGAGCGCTCGAGATTTTAAAAGGTATTCATAGCTTGTTTACAATGTTTAAACTGCTGTGACCTGCAGATAAACATGTAATTACTGTGAGTCGTCTGTCAGAAACAATAAACATGTACATCATGGTAATGAATTCAAAAAGAAAATAGATGAATACGTTAATAAACTGAAATGCATATACATCGCAACAAAGCCACTTAAGAGAACGTTTAAACGTTAAATATAAATCACTGGCTTTGCAGAATAGTGTTTAAAGTAAAACTCTTTTCATTTTGGTGTACACATATGTGATGCCCATTTCACACTATTTTTTACAACTAAATAACCACAATGGACGAGCACACTATTAACGTCATTGAACGTTACATATGAAGTTATTGTGAGTGTTGCTTCCAAATGGCAAATGTGAAGGCCAGGGTTGGAATTCACACAGTATCCTAAGTTAAATGCTAGCCTTTTCCTTTAAGCCGGATATTTGCTCAACTGAGGCATTCCATATAGAAACAGTTAAGCATGGAGTTACATTTTAAAATAAAATCAGTATTAACATTGCTTGTAAGGAATATCAAAAACATACGTAGTGTTTAATCTAGTTAAGAAATACCAGTCAAATTTAGCACTGAAGTTACAACATTTTGAAAAAGAATACTTAAGATGCTTTGTGAAAACGGGCCCTGGAATAATGAACTATTGATGTCGCTCATATAAAGCACCGACTGATGCATACCACAGCGTGGCGGACCTTCAATTGCTATTAGACAAGCACATAATAAGCTTTCAAAATGACTCGGATACGTGTGTTTTCCCACTCGTCTGACTTTTCACGCTATTCATCGACATTACAATTGTACCTATCGAAGCTTTATTAATAAAATAGATCAAATACAACACGATTACGAAGGCCTCTAGTGCCACAATGATATTTATTGCATTGTGTCTGAGTCTGGATAATAAACAAGCATGCACAGACCTACACAAAAACACACTCCGACTTTGATACGAATTTAACTTTGAATATATAATATACATTGAATTGTTTGTCATTTGTCGAAGACCGTTAACACCTGCTCGTGCATTATCGTTGATAGTATGTACAAGTCAGCTTTAAAGAAGTGCAAAATTCAACACAATATTAAATGCGCGTTTTTGTCAATTAAAGTCAATTATAATGATTGATACTAGACCTTGCAGACAGTTCATCGGTATGATTTTTACAGCTTAATATAACTCTGCTTATCAAAACAGGTTAATCTATAGACTGATCCTATTTTTGAAGAAATTGCAGACATTTGGACGCGTCCTGTCACAATTTCCCTAAATCTATCAATCACAGATTCGTATGTATGCAAAATTTGAGATGAAATAAGCATGATTAAATCATTTGCAAAACTGTTAATCTTAGTTTAGTTTGTAAAAAATGCATTGAATTTAGGATATTTTATATATCAAATACAATGAAGCAAATATAATATTTAATATACATAATTGTACGTTTGATATATTGTTTACACGATCAATATTTCAAATACCGGTTATTGAATAATATGTTGCATACATTGTAAATGAAACAATATGTACTGTTACACTTGCAAAATCTCAATACACGATTATATATCTTCTCACCAAATAGCGTCGCATTTTATGAATACACACGAGAAATATTGTTACCGAAGTATTACAATGTATAATTGTCCTCATTATCAGTACACATATCGTGCCAGTTCATCCCTTTGTGTACATCATAACTGCAAATTATACATGCGTTTCTATATCACGTTTATATGTTGGTAATAATAAAAAGTTATCATGAATTAAAGTAAAACTAGTTCTTAAAATGTAATAAGATATTGTTCTTTCCGTTTTTTTTTCTCGCAAGCACCTTATATTAAACTACAATCGGTATTACGAAATGAACATGTAATATCACGTATTAACGGACTAATTTTAGTTCTACGTTTGTGACTGTCAAACGCATCGTGGAGAAAAAAACTGCATACTACTAATTCAAAAGGAATAAAATATATATCACGCAAATGTTTTTTTTAATGTTTTAGTCAAATAAACGTACATTTTCCCAATGGATAAAGTGTACATGACTGTTTAAACTATCAGTAGTATCCCGTCTGCGACAATCTTTAAACGCCAGATTGTTGATTACTGCCGCAATGTTAAACGCCAGACCGTTGATTACTTGCCGCAATGTTAAACGCCAGACCGTTGATTACTTGCCGCAATGTTAAACGCCCGACCGGTGATTACTTGCCGCAATGTTAAACGCCAGACCGTTGATTACTTGCCGCAATGTTAAACGCCAGACCGTTGATTACTTGCCGCAATGTTAAACACCCGACCGTTGATTACTTGCCGCAAAGTTAAACGCCAGACCGTTGATTACTTGCCGCAATGTTAAACTCCCGACCGTTGATTACTTGGCGCAATGTTAAACGCCCGACCGTTGATTACTTGCCGCAAAGTTAAACGCCAGACCGTTGATTACTTGCCGCAATGTTAAACGCCAGGTTGTTGACTACTTGCCGCAAAGTTAAACGCCCGACCGTTGATTACTTGCCGCAATGTTAAACGCCAGACCGTTGATTACTTGCCGTAATGTTAAACACCCGACCGTTGATTACTTGACGCAATGTTAAACGCCCGACCGTTGATTACTTGCCGCAATGTTAAACGCCCGACCGTTGATTACTTGCCGCAATGTTAAACGCCAGACCGTTGAGTACTTGCCGCAATGTTAAACGCCAGATCGTTGATTACTTGCCGCAAAGTTAAACGCCAGACCGTTGATTACTTGCCCCAATGTTAAACGCCAGTCCGTTTATTACCTGCCGCAACGTTAAACGCCAGACCGTTCAATACTTGCCGCAATGTTAAACGCCAGACCGTTGATTACCTTCCGCAATGTTAAACGCCAGACCGTTGATTACTTGCCGCAATGTTAAACGCCAGACCGTTGATTACGTGCCACAATGTTAAACGCCCGATCGTTGATTACTTGCCGCAATGTTTAACGCCCGACCGTTGATTACTTGCCGCAATGTTAAACGCCCGACCGTTTATTACTTGCCGCAATGTAAAACGACCGACCGTTGATTACTTGCCGCAATGTTAAACGCCCGACCGTTCATTACTTGTCGCAAAGTTAAAAGCCAGACCGTTGATTACTTGCCACAATTGTTAAACGCCCGACCATTGATTAATTGCCGCAATATTAAACGCCCGACCATTGATTAATTGCCGCAATGTTAAACGCCCGACCATTGATAACTTGCCGCAATATTAAACGCCCGACGGTTGATTACTTGCCGCAATGTTAAACGCCCGACCATTGATAACTTGCCGCAATATTAAACGCCCGACAGTTAATTACTTGCCGCAATGTTAAACGCCAGACCGTTGATTACCTGCCGCAATGTTAAACGCCCGACCGTTCATTACTTGCCGCAATGTTAAACGCCCGACCGTTGATTACTTGCCGCAATGTTAAACGCCCGACCGTTGATTACTTGTCTCAATGTTAAACGCCCGACCGTTGATTACTTGCCGCAATGTTAAACGTCCGACCGTTGATTACTTGCCGCAATGTTAAACGCCCGACCGTTGATCACTTGCCGCAATGTTAAACGCCCGACCGTTGATTACTTGCCGCAATGTTAAACGCCAGACCGTTGTGTACTTGCCGCAATGTTAAACGCCAGATCGTTGATTACTTGCCGCAAAGTTAAACGCCAGACCGTTGATTACTTGCCCCAATGTTAAACGCCAGTCCGTTTATTACCTGCCGCAACGTTAAACGCCAGACCGTTGAATACTTGCCGCAATGTTAAACGCCAGACCGTTGATTACCTTCCGCAATGTTAAACGCCAGACCGTTGATTACCTGCCGCAATGTTAAACGCCAGACCGTTGATAACTTGCCGCAATATTAAACGCCCGACGGTTGATTACTTGCCGCAATGTTAAACGCCCGACCATTGATTACTTGCCGCAATGTTAAAAGCCCGACCGTTGATTACTGGCCGCAATGTTAATCGCCCGACCGTTGATTACTTGCCGCACTGTTAAACGCCCGACCATTGATTACTTGCCGCTATGTTTAACACCCGATCGTTGATACTTGCCGCAATGTTAATTGCCAGACCGTTGATTACTTGCCGCAATGTTAAACGCCCGACCGTTGATTACTTTCCGCAATGTTAAACGCCCGACCGTTGATTACTTGCCGCAATGTTAAACGCCCGACAGTTGATTACTTGCCGCAATGTTAAACGCCCGACCGTTGATTACTTGCCGCAATGTTAATTACCAGACCGTTGATACTTTCCGCAATGTTAAACGCCCGACCGGTGATTACTTGCCGCAATGTTTAGGTCTAAATCTTTTACCGTAACTATGTTATGAATAAACCAATTTCAAAGAAATGACAATATGTATTTATTTGAATTATGGTATAAGGAAACTTCTCAACATTAGTAGAACATATTACTGTTTTGTGCATTCATTCAGTTTACAATATGTATCGTTATTTATCTGACACCTATATGCCCCGCACTTGGTGTCAATTGTTTATTGAAGAGGCGTTAGAGGAAAACGTTTGTTTTGTAATACATGACAAACAAAACATGACATTTCGAGGTTTGAGTGTGAAACTAGTGTATCTGATACAGAAATGTTTAGCATAAACAACAGTTTCACGCTCAACTCTTGATATGATAAATTATTTAGATTTAAATCAAAATAACGTTGCCTAAAAGGTACCTGTTTACAGAGTGACGAACTGACAATTTTCAAATTGTTTGTAACATAATTCAAAAATAAAAGAATAATGTAAACAAAAAGAAAACTATATAATGATGCGAAATAAAAGTATTACTCAAATTCATATTTAACGCATCATACACATTCATTTGTTTATTTGTGTTTGTGTCACACTCAGATGTATCAGTGTCAATTTCCGATTAAATTGATGTTTTATGTATCCCTACTGCAAACACTTCTCTGTTTTCAGTTCAACTTAAAGGAGCGTCAACTTTCAGTTTCATATATATCATTGTCCCGCTCTCTACCTGTGTTAATTGTTGACTTAAAAAGTACAAAGTAATGCAATTGAATTTTAGTACGTGTGTATTTCCAGCAAGTCCGTCGTCATCATCATTACTTCCTTCGCCATTATTATACTACCATTTCAAATAACAAATGCATTCGGAAAAGATCATACTAGTCATCCTCATTAATCCTTATCATAGTCGCTAGCACAAGCAACAAACTCATCACTGAAAATCACCATAACAAAACACAAAGCACTGTCATTTTGTCGATCGTAGTCAACGTCACATTCACCATCATCTTCGCTATCATCACAATCATACCATCATCAGTACTGTCTTTGTCACTAAAACAATCGCCATTGTCCCCTTACCAAACTGATACACACAGTCAGAGTCACCAGTATCATCGACAGCGTACATGTAACGGTGATGGCGATCATTGCCACCATTTCACTAGTATCATACATTTCTCCACAACTGTCACCATACCAATCATTGCCACCATTTCACTAGTATCATACATTTTTCCACAACTGTCACCATACCAATCATTGCCACCATTTCACTAGTATCATACATTTCTCCACAACTGTCAGCATAACAATCACTGCCGCCATTTCATTAGTATCATACATTTCTCCCCAAATGTCACCATACCAATCATTGCCACCATTTCACTAGTATCATACATTTCTCCACAACTGTCAAAATACCAATCATTGCCACCATTTCACTAGTATCATAAATGTCTCCACAACTGTCACCAAACCAATCATTGCCACCATTTCACTAGTATCATACATTTCTCCACGACTGTCACCATACCAATCATTGCCACCATTTCACTAGTATCATACATTTCTCCACAACTGTCACCATACCGATCATTGCCACCATTTCACTAGTATCATACATTTCTCCACAACTGCCACCATACCAATCATTGCCACCATTTCACTAGTAACATAAATTTCTCCACAAATGTCACCATACCAATCATTGCCACCATTTCACTAGTTTCATACATTTCTCCACAACTGTCAAAATACCAATCATTGCCACCATTTCACTAGTATCATAAATTTCTCCACAAATGTCACCAAACCAGTCATTGCCACCATTTCACTAGTATCATAAATTTCTCCACAAATGTCACCACACCAATCATTGCCACCATTTCACTAGTATCATACATTTCTCCACAACTGTCAAAATACCAATCATTGCCATCATTTCACTAGTATCATAAATTTCTCCACAACTGTCACCAATCCAATCATTGCCACTATTTCACTAGTATCATACATTTCTACACAACTGTCACCATACCAATCATTGCCACCATTTCACTAGTATCATACATTTCTCCACAACATTCACCATACCAATCATTGCCACCATTTCACTAGTATCATACATTTCTCCACAACTGTCAGCATAACAATCACTGCCGCCATTTCATTAATATCATACATTTCTCCACAAATGTCACCATACCAATCATTGCCACCATTTCACTAGTATCATACATTTCTCCACAACTGTCAAAATACCAATCATTGCCACCATTTCACTAGTATCATAAATGTCTCCACAACTGTCACCAAACCAATCATTGCCACCATTTCACTAGTATCATACATTTCTCCACGACTGTCACCATACCAATCATTGCCACCATTTCACTAGTATCATACATTTCTCCACAACTGTCACCATACCGATCATTGCCACCATTTCACTAGTATCATATATTTCTCCACAACTGCCACCATACCAATCATTGCCACCATTTCACTAGTAACATAAATTTCTCCACAAATGTCACCATACCAATCATTGCCACCATTTCACTAGTTTCATACATTTCTCCACAACTGTCAAAATACCAATCATTGCCACCATTTCACTAGTATCATAAATTTCTCCACAAATGTCACCAAACCAGTCATTGCCACCATTTCACTAGTATCATAAATTTCTCCACAAATGTCACCACACCAATCATTGCCACCATTTCACTAGTATCATACATTTCTCCACAACTGTCAAAATACCAATCATTGCCATCATTTCACTAGTATCATAAATTTCTCCACAACTGTCACCAATCCAATCATTGCCACTATTTCACTAGTATCATACATTTCTACACAACTGTCACCATACCAATCATTGCCACCATTTCACTAGTATCATACATTTCTCCACAACATTCACCATACCAATCATTGCCACCATTTCACTAGTATCATACATTTCTCCACAACTGTCACTATACCGATCATTGCCACGATTTCACTAGTATCATACATTTCTCCACACCAGTCACCATACCAATCATTGCCACCATTTCACTAGTATCATACATTTCTCCACAACTGTCACCAAACCAATCATTGCCACCATTTTACTAGTATCATAAATTTGTGCACACCTGTCACCATACCAATCATTGCCACCATTTCACTAGTATCATACATTTCTCCACACCATTCACCATGCCGATCATTGCCACCATTTCACTAGTATCATACATTTCTCCACAACTGTCACCATACCAATAATTGCCACCATTTCACTAGTATCATACATTCTCCACACCATGCACCATACCGATCATTGCCACCATTTCACTAGTATCATACATTTCTCCACAACTGTCACCATACCAATCATTGCCACCATTGCACTAGTACCATACATTTCTCCACAACTGTCACCATACCAATCATTGCCACCATTTCACTAGTATAATAAATTTCTCCACAACTGTCACCATACCAATCATTGCCACCATTTCACTAGTATCATACATTTCTTCACAACTGCCACCATACCAATAATTGCCACCATTTCACTAGTATCATACATTTCTCCACAACTGTCACTAAAACCGATCATAGCCACCATTTCACTAGTATCATACATTTCTCCACAACTGTCACCATACCAATCATTGCCACCATTTCACTAGTATCATTCATTTGTCCACACCAATTCACCATACCGATCATTGCCACCATTTCACTAGTATCATACATTTCTCCACAACTGTCACCATACCAATCATTGCCACCATTTCACTAGTATCATACATTCTCCACACCATTCACCATACCGATCATTGCCACCATTTCACTTGTATCATACATTTTTCCACAACTGTCGCCATACCAATCATTGCCAGCATTTCACTAGTATCATACATTTCTCCACAACTGTCACCTAACCAATCATAGCCACCATTTCACTAGTATCATACATTTCTCCACAACTGTCACCATACCAATCATTGCCACCATTTCACTAGTATCATACATTTCTGCACAACTGTCACCATACCAATCATTGCCACCATTTCACTAGTATCATACATTTCTCCACAACTGTCACCATACCAATCATTGCCACCATTTCACTAGTATCATACATTTCTTAACAACTGTCACCATACCAATAATTGCCACCATTTCACTAGTATCATAATTTCTGCACAACTGTCACCATACCAATCATTGCCACCAATTCACTAGTATCATACATTTCTCTACAACTGTCACCATACCAATCATTGCTGTAATAACACTTTGATAGTTATGAACCCAATAATTAAAAAGTAAATACAATACTGAAATACCTCGTATGTGTCAGACGTTTATTTTCCTGAATAAATGTAAATAGCCGTCTCTGTCGGATTGCTACGTGTCAGTTTTATGATTATGTATAGCATGTACCTTTTACGTTTTTAATGTGGTTTCATTATTTCACATGGTAAATTTAGAGTATTAAACAATTTTTGTTCAAATTAATAATACATTTCTATATGTCGTGATCATCACAACATATACACATTGTTCTCCAGTGACCAGCAATTGTATTATACGCACAATACTGATTTACCAAGGTAGGATACGTGAATACAGTGCATGGACGTTTGGCTAGCGAAATTTGTATCATTTATTCGCCAATATTCTTCGATTTAAACAAGTTGTGAGATGTACATTTTATAGTTTGAGGAAAATACATGACTTACTGTACAGCGATTTCGTCTTGCTCTACCACCTGTGACGACTACTGGAATGTATCATTTGTTAGATCGCAAGTGTTTCTACAGCATACAAAAGCACAGGATGAGCTTGTGCAACTAAACTACTTATTCAGTATTTAATTTATTCAAATTCTATTCGGTCGATCTCATGTTACATACAAGAAATGAAATTACATACAGATGTGGAATGGAGAATGCAATTTTAAGTTTTAACAGTTTATATCTGTATGACGTGATAAAGGTTTTACAGGAAACATCCATTATAGTGATACAACATTAACCATGCATATTTACGCTATAATAGTAACGACCAAAATAAATAAATGGATAAATAAATCAATAATGTACTATTTGTTTGTTCAGTCGAATTGTAATACGGACTAGAACAATGCAGCTTTGACACATAAGTATTTATGTTAGTATAAAGTTACATTTTTTAAATATGTTTTTATTATCAGATACCACATACAGAAAAAGTACGTTCAGTCAAAAAATTAATAAAGCATCAGACATAAAACCCAGATGATAACGGTTTCAGCGAAATACATTGCAAAACAAAAACTTTGATATTCATTAATGCTACAATCATGGAGGGGGAAAGTCATGGAAATCAAACATCAATAAGCTTAATAACATTAATTATGAACAAATGATGAACACTTACAATTGTTAATAACAAAACTATACTTTTATTAAATATATGACCATTTTATAATTGTGTTGAGTGTATTTACTCGTGTGTAAGGTTTTTATAAACTTTACGGATTTCTGTCAGTTAATTAAAGAGCTCTGGGTTATGCTAGTCACGTTGAAGGGACATGGGACTGCTTATCTGGTTGATGAGAGAGCGATCAGGATTTAAATTTTAGCTCACCTGAGCACAACGTGCACATGGTGAGCTTTTATGATCGCAATTTGTCCGTCGTGTTGCGACGGGACCGCCAAAATTACTATCCAATAACCGATGCTAAAAGTATATTCTGCAGTTCAGGCGCGGATACAGGATTTGGTGTTAGAGGAGATAGAAATATGCAGTACCTTTTTCAACATATACACGCATAAATGGTGTCTGTTGCAAACCAAAGACAGTTTATATTCGAGATATACAATATTCAGTACCTTTTTCAACATTTAAACCCATAAATGATATATGTTGCACACCAATGACAGTTACTATTCAAGATATTACAGTTAAGCTTTTAACACAGATTCTAAACGTAAACTTAGCTTCTGTGAAACAATACATGAAAGGTAAGCTTATAAACTTCCACCTTTCTTCGATGAGAAAGTAGTATACAGAAAAATGTTATGAAACCAGAAAATGAGATGTGTTCGTGCACGAAACATTTGTTCAGATGTCTACATATTTCCAAATATCACCGTCAGTTTTCAACCAGCTAATAAAATATATTTATCTACAAATTGCTACATTGAATAATGAACCCCCAAACCTAAGACATGACCCCGAAACCAGTAAAACAGATTTACTCAGAAATAAAATGTTACTATAGTAACGCTTTCATGGTTCATTAAAAAAATATATATATGTATAATCAAAACTGTAATGTTTGGCATATCTACAAAGCAAAATGTAAAGTTGTTTGTTATTCAATAAACTAGACATATAAAAGACCTCTATTTTGTCAATAAAATTTAACTTTCCATTCACTTTGCCTAAATGTTTCTAGAAATATATCTAGTAATATCACAGACTAATGTCATGTAAGTTGATTATCGTCTGTCACGCAATCTTGGTGTAACAATGTCAGCACAATCTAGGTAAATCCCACAAACTGATTGATTGCACTTTGTGTTCCGTGATGAAGTGATGACTTCCGTGAAGTATTGACATTGTTGTTTAAAGACGTTCGCAACAAAAATAAAATAATTGGGTTCATTTCTCCTTTTACTTCATTTTTTCTTTATTGTATATAGGTTACAATAAACTAATTTTATCTTTAATGTCAATTTAAAATAAATATTTTTAAAAGTAAAAGTTCATAAAGCATAAATAATAATCAAAAAAACACTATGCAATGTATTTTACAGTTACTTAAAGTCAACATTTTCACAATTGTACTGGGGCTTACGGCCTCTAAAGCCTCCTTTGCAGTGTTCCAGCAGTGTCTGTATGGATAAAATGATGAACAATTCACATAAAACCAGAAACTGGGATGTGTTCGTGCACGAAACATTTCTTCAGATGTCTACATATTTCCAACTATCACCACCAGTGAGCAACCAGCTTATAAAATATATTTATCTACGATAAATAAACTCCAAAACCTAAGGCACAACCCCGAAACCAATACAACAGATTTACTCAGAACATGATGTTACTATAGTAACGCTTCATATTTCATTAAAAACAAAACAAAATATGCATAATCAAATGTGTAATTCTTGGTATATCTACAATGCAAAATGTAAAGTTGTTTGTTATCCAATAAGCAGACCTATACATGACATGTATTTTGTCCATAATTGAACGTATTCACTTTGCATAAATGTTTCTAGAAATGTATCTAGTAATATCACAGACTAATGTCATGTACGTTGATATTTGTCTGTCACGCAATCTTGGTGTAAAATGCCAGCATTTTCTAAGTAAATCCCACAAAATGATTAATTGAACTTTGTTTTGCGTGAATAACTGATGAATATCTATTGACAATGTTGTTTAATGGTTGTTAGAAAAGATCAACAAATCAAAGTCCACTGCTTGTTTTTTTTTTCTGATGTTTATATTAAAGAGCGATTTAAACGTAAATGAGTAGTTGTTAAAAAATAATATTTTTCTAGAATAATGGTCTTTGGATGAACACAGTAATGGATTTCGGAATGTTGGTTTGTAAAGGTCATTTTATAATACATCAGCCTTTTATGCAAGAGTTTTATCGCTCACACCGATGACACAATAATAAAATAGAAACGCCGCTTAAAAATGTAAAATACCATAGTAAAATGAAAGTTCGGTTTTGCGAAGTTTTGTTTTTTTCGTTAGCAAACATATAATTTAGATATCTTGTGCATTATGAAACCCTATTCAACTTATATTCCATGATGCTGATATATCATTCTTTCATGCATTTAAATTATCTCTAAATGTCTCAGTCAAAGTCTACACATTATCAATTTTATCAAATCATTTTACCTCACAAGGATGTAATTAGGACTGTGTCTACGAACAGGTGTTGCGAACTAACTTATTGTTATGTTTCCTTTTCAAGCTCCGAAATAGAGAATACAATAATTCAAATCGAGGAAAAATCGATTGCATTGCATAGCCGGTCTAATCTTGCCGCCGATTTCAGATGCACACTTATTCAGAAATGTTGTCTTCATGTATATAACATGTGTAATATTTTAGGCGATATCGGTATGTTCAATATTTACGGTTATATATGATGCCACATTATGTAGTGTTTCATCGACGGTTATTCTCAAATTAACTTCAATTCTAAACTGAAATAACTATTATATTATGTGTTGTAAGAATAAGAATATTTTTCGCTTTAGCGTTGTTTATCTTTTAATAAACGACACATAATCGTTCAGATGCACGCATAATCGTGGTTTAATTCCTACGCATCAGACTTCAAAATCGTTGTTTATTCACAGATGCACAACTCAACGTCGAAAACTATTTCTTAATTAAAGAATTTGATATTCCTAAATAATACAACTTGTTACGAGGGTACGCTTTTAAGTTATCATGATAAAAATAACGTCTTAATAATAATAATTAATGAAATAATTATCGATTTATCGCTGTTTATCGGCCAGTTATCTGATGAGTTCTGATGATAGCAAAGAGTTGTTTATTGACCGATAAACAACGATAATGCGAACTGTATTTCGATTCTAAAATGATTTGACTTATACTTTTGCAATTGTTATTGGAACTACTTTTACTATGTTCCACTCAAAATCGGGACTACTTTATGCGCAGTATACTGGGTAGTTTAATAACCATCATTGTGTTCTTTTTCTAGTAAGACAATATACCTCAATATTACAAAATGGTTCTGAAATGCAATTTTACAAACTGTATGACTCAAACAACCACAATAAACTTTCCGTTTTCTGTCATTGCATATCTCTGTGATCGATCGTTTATATTGCCCCCAAATGGCCCGTAAATGTTCCGGAGTAATGAAATATTCATGTCGTACATTTAAGTCACCAGTTGATCTAACATTGCATCGCGCAGGCGCACAAGAGGACTAATCTTTATTAGACAAATACATAATACGCCTCCTCGGTGACCTGGAAGCGTCTGTTCACCCACGCGGCTTCTTTGATCAATATAGCGAAATATATCAATGTATAAGTTATTCACCACGTATGTTGTATACTGCTTCGTCTGTCTGCTAATATAATGGAAACAAACCAGTATGCGCAGTGGCTGTATAAATCAGTTGACATTATAAGAATTACAGCAGCTTTAGTCTAACTATGAAATGACTCATATTTTTGGTACGTAATATGTTTTAAATAGTCTCACAACTGTAATTCAATTAGCGAAATGTACTTTAAAGGAACAATACCTTTATTCAATTACGAGTATCATCGTGTTGTGTCTAAATGTTAAATGCCAATACTAATACTGTTATATAATAATACTAATACTGCTAATTGCCACGTATATAACACCCATACTTAAGGGGTATATTGGTGGTATTTGTATGAAGATATAAATATAGTTTTGAAAGCATGGAGTTCACCGTTTCAACTGATACGAGTATGCTATGTATCTCTATTATATAATAATTTAAGTGTATTCAACAATGCTATTCAATAAAAGCGGTATTATATAGGAAGCAACTACACGCTTAAATTTAATGAATTATAAGCAGCATTTTAGTCCAACAATAATATTTTGTAAATAGTTTCTGCTTGTTTCATCATCTTAAAAAAAACCACTCGACCGTATATGTGATGTACATGTCATATTCAATGAAAAACGTGCAATATTGCACTGGCATGTATTACATCCCAATAAAAATTCACTTCCTAAAAATAACCGTTCTTGTAGTTATGTTTTTGTAACCTTAAAAAAGTAATAGTGCACGTCCGTTCAGTTCTACGAAATTCCCAGATTCTTAAAATAGCATGATTGTGCATGCGCGTAATGATGCCATAGACATTGTTTACAAAGTCACAGGATTTAAACGCACATGTGGTGTAGAATTCAAGAAGAATAAATCCGCAGTTTTGCGATAAATTGTCAAACTTTCGAAAATGTACGACGTTCAAAGAGTGTTCAGAAAAGAATTACTCATACGTACAAAGTGTGTTCAATATTTGTTATATACGGATTTATCGCAAACACTGGATTGAAAGTTTACAGTTTGCAGGACCATCTTGAATGGTTGCTTCTCTATATTTGAAAGCCTCTTCAACATCAAGACTAGCTAAACACAAGATTTGAATCTTGGCCGGACGTTTGTTTATGGGCCTATCGGTCAAAAACGACTAACGAATGATCAACATATGGCCGTAATGTGTACGTAAAACGTTCGGAAACTGACCGCAAACAAACCGTCAAAACAAAATGGCGATCGGAGAAAATTCAAGAACGCTTTAGCTCAAAACTTCTTCAATACTTAAATACTTCAGTGTAATTACTGGATATAAATACTTATAAAATACAAAACAACATATTGATAATGTTGAATAAACAATTCAAATTTCAAAATTCTGAGAGTAAAATGGATTTATTTTGTAGTTAGAGAACCGTCATAGACAGCAATGAATGTAAACACAGGTTAGCATATCGACCTAATGTATGCGGAATGAATATAAAGGAAGGATACATAAATATCTTGGATAATAAAATACAGTTTGGGCTAAGATGACTAGCAAGGTGACCACCTGTTTTGTTGTATTACCAGTCTATTAAGTTAATAAATATGTATTAAATAAAAAAAGTCAGGACTTTTCACGGAACATATTTTTTATAGTGAAACCTAAGCTTTTAAATGATTTCAAGATGTAGTTTTGTTTGTTCGCCAAAAATGGATGAACAGGCACTTTTGGCAAGTATAATATTATTCTTTTGCCATGTAGCGAATAGCATTCTTACAATAAGCCATTTCAACCAACAGAATGCCGTCATGTTTTACCAATCACATGCATTTTCCAAAACAAATCTTATTCTGTGACCCTATTGTTTATGATTTCTTTGTATTAGGCATTGAACGATCTGTGAAATATGTGGAAATGAAAATTTTTAATGGAAGGGAAAAAAATGTACGAATCGTCTTTAATTTATAGCGAATCTTTTCGACATCATTCTTTTTTTCTTATGTACTTACACAAAAAGGAATACTACCATACACGTGTGTTAATACTGGCAATTATGAAAAGCCTCTGCAATAATTCGTGATAGTAAGTTCAGTACATATGGAAGCCAGCTAAATGTAGTAAAATGAGTTAATGCACGAAACATCATCTTCATCAAGTTTACATTTAAAAATGTATTTCAGCAAGGATATTTAAAAAAAATGCTAATTTTAAAGGACTTATATGTATTCAGCCTAACATCATCGCACAAAGTTTAACCTGCGTTATATCATTTACAGAACTCCCTTCTATGTTCAGCCGTTGTAAGACCTCTCCCCGACGTTTCTGTATTTCACGTATGATACTATAAGACACATTAATCACGCCGTCCTCGAGCATGCATTGGAGATCTTTGTAGAGGTACTCTCTAGTACTATTGTCATCTTGCTATAATACAGTAGTGGCTCCGGGTGAGAAATAATGGCTTGTCGTATCTTGTTCAATCTTAGTATTATCATCGGAACTTCATTTATCATGTCAGTGATACTTGTTACCCACGTACGCTGTTGCTCATCATCCCGTTCAGAGGAAGCCATCAGATTCCTCTCTGGTATCATGTAGTATGGCAGCTGCTTCGTGGAAATAGCGGTTCGTAGTATATCCACTCCTTTGAGTAACCAGTGAAACAAACTTTTTTCATGAAACAATGATTGTTGGTTGTTCTCCGCTAGCCATAGTACGATGTTTTTCAATGTGTATGATGTAACCTCCTGTTACTTTCCGGATAAAGTTCATCATTAATGATCATCTTGAGCATGACATATGTTTTGATCTGAGTGTCATTCAGATTTTTCACAAGTTCTGCCTCCAGTATTAAAGCAATTCCTCCACTCCACATGTTTATGTTAACTTCCTTGAAACCCAATTGGAATAACAAACGCTCCCATGGATACGACTTTCTGAACGATATCCGGTGGTGGCAAATGACAGCGAATGGCTTCTACCCTATCATGTCTGTAAGGACCATACGACCATGGGACCACTACTACAACTAATACTACTAGTACTACTACTACTACTACTAGTAATAGTAGTAGTAGTTGTAGTAGTAGTAGTAGTAGTCGTAGTAGTAGTAGTAGTGGTAGTAGTAGTAGTAGTAGTAGTAATAGTAGAAGTAGTAATAGTAGAAGTTATAGTAGCAGTATTATTATTATTATTATTATTATTATTATTATTATTATTATTAGTAGTAGTAGTAGTAGTAGTAGTAGTAGTAGTAGTAGTAGTAGTAGTAGTAGTAGTAGTAGTAGTAGTAGTAGTGGTGGTAGTAGTAGTAGTATTAGTAGTAGTAGTTATAGTTGAAATAGTAATAGTAGTAGTAATAGTAGTAGTAGTAGTAGTAGTGGTAGTATTAGTATTATTAGTATTATTATTATTATTATTATTATTATTATTATTATTATTATTATTATTAGTAGTAGTAGTAGTAGTAGTAGTAGTTGTAGTAGTAGTAGTAGTAGTAGTAGTAGTAGTAGTAGTAGTAGTAGTAGTAGTAGTAGTAGTAGTAGTAGTAGTAGTAGTAGAAGAAGTAGTAGTATTTGTTACTTAAAGGCCTCTTAACCTGAATCTCCTGATGTTCGTTGGGCTCAATTCCGTGTAACGTCCGATGCCTCCTTCCGCCATCTGAGTTGAGAGAAACGAGCAATTAAATTGCATAACAAACAATTCGAGGAGACGCAGAGACGATCAATATTAACACATTAGTTTTTCAAGTGATGTGTTATTGCCACTTTTCTCGTAACAGAAATTTCGTCCAACATAATTGCACAAACCAGTCTCCTAACCAGATAAATATCACTACTAAAAGCTATTCATTTCTTCATAGGACCGTTTCTAACAAGATTATACTTGCCATATCTTGTACAGTTTAAATGATTTCAAAATTAAATCGGTTCATACTCTTTTAAGACGTTTCAAGTCACTTCTTAGATTATATACTTGTCTTGATCAGCCTACCTACTGGACAATATTTTGCATTTATTTTTCTTTTCGTTTTCAACTTTCGGACAGTTTGAAAATGACTTTACCAATAGATCTTAAAACCAAAAAGAATCGTTATTATTTCATGACCAACATCCTACTGAGTTAGAATAATCTAGGTCTATAGGGTCCATAGTTATTCCCCGGACAAGGTTTTTTTTCTCTTTTGTATACGCTTTTGGCCAATTTGACATTGACACTGAAGTAATCGTCTCACTAATCACTCAATAGCTCTATTATTCATAACCATTTTACATATCATGAGTAAAGACACTATGCTTAACTGGTATGTAGTTATCACTCAGACAAGTTTTTTCTCTCGGACCGTCTTTTGCAGGGCGGCATACTCCGCTTGTGTATATGAGGGTTTCATACTAATTATAAATGTTTTAAACGTTTTCAGTTGACACATTTAAGTATTGGGGCAAAATAACAAGAACAAATATAAAACACTAAATGAAACGAGGTTGCTGCCGTCGGTATCGAACCTACGGGAAAGGCTATTGTTTTAACCATCCGGCCATTCCGATTTAAATATGTAACCCTGAATGTGTTCCTTTAAGTAAATGATCCGCGTGTTGTCAACGATTTTAACGAAAACAACAGAAACACTCCAAATTATTTCATCGTTTAGCGTTATAAACGCGTTATGATTTTGTCGATTTCAACTGATGAAAACTCATTAACGAAATAGTATTTACAGTATATGTAGATGTGTGCAGTGTTATTTCGCTCCTCTATATACACTATTCTTTTACATTTTGAATCTGTGACAAAAACAGAAAATTTTCGAATCGTCAATCTTTGAATAGGCCACTTTAACTATCCCCGTAACACAAATTTACAAATTCAGTTAAATGATTTAATAAGCAACATATATGGCGTGGTACTAATATTTACAAAATGAAATTGTTAACAGTTAATATTTACAGACAAAATATTGTTGTTTTCAGGAACAAGGGCACAAATGTCCAAGACGAAACGTTAAATAAATTGAGATTTAAATCCTCGTTAGTTCACATTTACATAATTGTGTAAACTAGTAGCAATATCCGTGTTATGCAGCCTCTAAACACTCGACCACGGATTAAGTTTCGTACTGTATTAGTCGAAACCTACAACCGCACCTATGTAGCAGCAACAAAATTTCAACATGATATGTGTCATTTGTTAATAATTAATGGATTTCAAAGAAATAGTTCTTTTGTGTGAAATCCAGTATAACGAAATTCTTAAACATTCCTCGATCATTTGACTGCTGCGTGCATTCACTCATTTAAGAACGTTTATCCAATTTATCTGACACCAATATTTACTCATTTTGGTATCCAAAAAATCATAACAGAAGCGTTTCTTTATAAATGGAAACAGTTTGTTTGTTATTCACGATCAACCAACCCTGTGTCAAATTAGTTAAGATTTCAATCGAAATGACGTTTCCTTAAAGGGACCCGTTCACATACTAACGAATTGACTTTTTTCTAGTCTGTCAAATCACACAATTCAGCCATTAAATAATAGTGTATATAAAGGAGCGAAATAACACTGACATAGAAATATAATTCAGACACTTTTTTTATTAATGAGTAATCATAAGTTGAAATTGATAACGCGTTTGTAAAGCGAAACGACGGCATAATGTGGAGTTGATGTTGTTTTTGTTGGAATTGTTGAAAACGCGTGTATCACTTACACGAAGTAAAAAATACACAAAGATGTATACACATCGGAATGGCCAAGATGTTAGAATTTTGAACCGAAGGTCTAGAGTAATCCTTTATATTTTCATTTCTTTTTAAAATATGTTCTTCTTATAGTACTTGAATACAGGAATTAATATAGTAGTTAATAGTTTAATTTGGATAATGAAGACGTTTAATGGCACGGTAAAATTATGTGTACAAGTTCCTTAAGGTGTGTAATAAGTACGTAGTGCTAAACAATATCTCAATTTAGCTCAAAGAATCCGCACGACTGCTGTATATAAAATTGCAAATATTTTAATGAATACTGTTACGTTTTAATGAACGTACACATTCATAGTAAGAAACGCATTGTTAATAGTTCTGTCACACACGATGAGTTATCAGCAGCAAACACCGGTTTCAATGTTCAAAACTGTATAATTGCGGCTATCCTTATCATGTGGCTTCACTTCAGTTCTACTACAGATTCTCTATCATCTAAATGTTTAACATGTTACTGTTTGAACTATCTTGATTACCGAAATTCAAACTGCTATTGTGATGTTTTCTTATTTATAATGCGATTTCATACACAAGAACGGTAGTGTATTTTTTTCGTTATTCAATTACTTCACCCCAACAGTCCTTGAACATAATTTTAGAAATCGCCTTATATGTATATATTCTGCCTATTTATATGTTATAAATTTGTCTGCACCATATTAATTTATCTTTAAATTTGTTATTTTGTAAAGGTCGTAATTAATTTTATTGAATATTATTTCACATGATTCTTTTATAAACTTATAATGGTCAAAATTATTGCATGCATACATTTATTTCATTCATAGTATCATCTGTGTGACTAAGCGTATTTGTTTGTTGTCACTATGTATGAACCTCTATTTGTCAAATCAAAATGCGTTCAACATTATACTATTAACCGGACATGAACAAATCGAAAAAAAGAACTATTCAAATCGAACGCTTGCATTGCAGTACTGAAACTGTTCAACTAATAAATGTGGTTTTCGACTGTAATCTGATAGTTTGCAGGGTTAACTCTTCAATTATTCTTATGAATGAATCATTCTTGTATTTTAAATAAGGTATAAGGAAAATACCTCAGCCTTCCACGAACATTTTACAGAAAGATGGTTTAGTTCATGTTATTGCACAAGTTTATATGTCATTCATTTTGTTCGAATACGTTATTTTTGCCAATATTAATTATTTTATCTCACTTTCCGAGATGTGTATAGTATTGATGTTTTTGTTATGCATGGTACTTTGAATCGTTTTATTACGTTTTTAAATTGTTTTCTGATAATAAACAATATCACTCTGAGCAGATTAACTTATAACTTCAAATGCATAATAAACTTACCTTTTGGAGCCCCTTTAAGATCGGTCTTCAGTGACTAACAACGTGCACATTCGCTCGTTGTTGTTTGACGCAGATAGGCCGGTGTCAGTTTCCGACTGGATTATTATTTTTGTATATATACATCCATGATTTTAAAACTTCTTTGTTTCATGTCAACTCAAATATGCGTCATCTTTCAGTTTCATTTATATCACTGTCATGCTTGACGTGCCCACTTCTAAATTATAAACTGAAGTGATACAATAACATTTCAGTAAGTTCGCACACGTCATATTTCCATCAACACCGACGACACCATCATGACTATCCTCATCATTATTATACTACCATTTTAAATAACAAACGCCTTCGCACCATAAATGCTATTTAGCATCAGTATATTATTATCATAGATGCTTTCTTCCACGAGCACAAAACTAATAATAAATGGAAACGTATCATTAAAATAATGATATCATCAGAAACACTTCGCACCATCATAATGATCAATTTGTCCACAAATGTCACAATTTCAAAAATTGCTGTAGTAACACTTTGGATTCTTATAAACCAAGTAAATAATTAAAAAATTATACAACAAGGCTTTGGTAGTATTGCAAGCAATACAGGAGTCCCCTACCGGTGAAAACCCCTTCTAATTAATCATTGTGAAATACCGTAAAATCGCCCTCTATCTGCAGATGTACAAAGTTTCATATTCAAATCCCATTTGTAACTGCAGTATTAAGTTGTAGTTTTTTTTATATTTAAGTATCATTGACCAGACATTCGCGTTACTTTTTGAGTTATTGCAGTACTAAACTGACAGAGGGCGATCATATAGTCCATTCTGTGTACCAAGTTTCATGATCATATGTTATATTCTTTTCGAAATATTACAGTATAAAGTTTATTTCTATTTTAAGTAACATTCATGTGACCTTTGATCTCTGGTGAAAAATAAAGGGTCGTGTACAATCCTCACCTTGCTCTTTCTGTGTATACAAAGTTTCATCAAAGTATCTTCAGTACTTATTGAGTTATCGCAGGATCCATGTTTTGGGGACGGGACAGACAGATAGAGTGAGACAGACGGACAAACAGACAGACAGACGCACACAGACAGAGGGCAAATCCATAGTCCATTCTGTGTACCAAGTTTCATGAAGTTACATGATCATATCTTATGCACTTTTCAAAATATTACAGTATACAGTTTATTTCTATTTTTAGTAACAGCCACGTGACCTTTGAACTCTGGTGAAAAACAAGGTCGTGCATAATTCTCACATTGCTGTTGCTACGTATACAAAGTTTCATCAAAGTGTCTTCAATACTTTCCGAGTTTTCACAGGATACAGGTTTTGGGGACGGACGGACAGACTGACATACGGACGAACAGACAGAACGACAAACAGACATATGGCAAACCTATGGTTCAATCTCTGTACCAAATTTCATGGTCATATCTTATGTCCATTTCGAATTATTACAGTATTTAGTTTATTTCTATTTTTAGTAACAGTCACGTGACCTTTGACCTCTGATGAAATATAATAGGTCCTGCATACATTGCCCTGTATATGTATACCAAGTTTCATCGAAATATCTTCAGTACTTTTTGAGTTATCGCAGGATCCAGTTTGTTTAGTTTATTTCTATTTTTAGTAACAGTCACGTGACCTTTGACCTCTGGTAAAAAATAAAAGGCTGTGCATAATACTCCCATTGCCGTTTATATGTTTACCAAGTTTCATCGAAGTATCTTCAGTATCCTTTGAGTTATCGCAGGAATATTTTGCGGACGGACGGCGTGACGCACGGACGGACGGACGGACGAACGGAGGGCAAACCTATAGTCACCTCCGGTGAAACGCCGGTAGTGGACTAATAACCAAATATCTCGTAAGAAACAAACGTTTGTTTTCCTGAATACATGTAAATACCCCTCTCTGTCGTATTGCTACTTGGTAGTTTAAGAATTATGTTCACACGTACCTTTAAGTTTTTTTATTTGGTTTCGTTAATACACATGCTAAATTGTAATTTTTTGTTCAAATTCATCGCAACATACCGGTATATACATGTTCAATAGCAACCAGTAATCATGTTTTACGTACACTAATTTAATAAATAAGATTAGCATACTTGAATACAGTACATGGAAATTTTGCTTGCGACACCGTATCAGTAATATTCCAATAAATTTCCGTTTAAACAAATTATGTGTTTGTAACATTTTACATTTTGAGGAAAATGCATGATGTATTTCAATCTGATTTCGTCTTGCTCTACCGCTTGCGACAAGACTTAGCGAATGAGTCATATCAACTGTTTCATCACAAGTGTAATATTTCCTCAGTTTACGGAAGCATAAGATGGACAGTACAACTGTGAAACATGTAACTTTGTATAATGGGAAAGACAGCGACTTTTTTACAGCATTATTTATAACCTGACTGATCATTAAAATAAAACATGACACAAAATATGATGTATAAACTTGAAAATAAAGACCAATTATAACCAGTCCTTACATTATTACGTATAACATGTTTCTGGGAACAACACTTCTAGGAAAAAAAGTGTTTCCAGGTAAATGGAAAATCATACGTTATATACCTTATTAAAAGGCAGTAAAGGTTGTATCACTTTACCTCGCCGGCAAAGTCAATTTTGTATGTGTTAATATAATGTACATGCTAAATATAGGAATAATGAAACTCTAGAGACATCTTCATGAGAGAAACCCTTATTACCATCCGTTGGTTCTTAATTTGAGGCAAGTGACCTATTGCCTATACAATACAGGACAATACAAACAGCCAAACACTAAACATAAACATGATTAAAACTGGGGTCACCGCCTCAAGCAAACCTGTTCGACTGCATATGTAACAAGCATTTAACGATATATATATATATATATTTAGGACAAGGGGCAGTGCCGTTATTAATATGGTATCATAAAAATGCAATTGTAAAATATAAGATTCAAGTACTCGTTATAAAACGGAAAATGACTCGACTGTATCCAGAATTATATTAAATTAAGTGTGATTGTTGTAATATATCCATACCTACAGACATATCTTAAATATAGAACTAAACAAATGACAACGCCTATGAATCGACCGTCGATAAAAGTTTACATTTCTTATACGCAGTAATGCGTAGTAATGCGTTAATATATAAATTTTTAAGCGGATAATTAGGTATATTCAAATTTAAACACAACTATAATAAGACGATGCATTTTCTCTAATAATAGAAAGTGTGTATATTTACTATACCGCTCACCATGCCTGTGATTTTTATTTTATTATACCGAACGAAAATATTGTAATTAAAAGACCGAACTAGTCGTATATTGTAAAATAAAGTTTATTGTAGGAAACTCAAGTGCTCATCAACATTGATTTTTTAAATACATTTTAATAAGCGCTTACTGATCACTAGCTAATACGGATTTCTCGGAAAACCCGAGTTGCTATTTTTAGGCCTACGCGCGGGATATATTTTAGTCACGCGCGGGGTATATTAAAGTATACCCCGTTCGGTGTATATTACCCTCCAACGCTATGACATGTCAAAATTATGCAGGGATGGGTATATGTGATTTTACAATGTGGATACGAAGTGAGGTATAATAATATAATTTAACATTTATGGCTGTGGTATAGCACCTCTTGATCTCCATGTACTTTAAATAAGAGCAATCATTCTTGAATACACTTAGCGAATTTAACAATCATCTTAACAAAGGATTAAATGTTAAATGTTCTTCCTAAAATTCAACACGTATTATCGGATAATCAAACTTGTGTTAAACGTAATACATACTCTATTACTCAGCAGTATATGTTTAATTAGGCGTTTAATTAGGCATTTGCGTGAACATGCGACAAGTATTTTTGTAAATCGATCGACCAACACATCGGTTTTGAAACATTTTTTTTAAAGAACTCCATCTGAATGTATGTCTCGTTTGTTTATATCTAACCTGCAAGAGAGCTATCTCAGGAATAACTTAAGTCAGTACTAGTTTCATCGTTTAGATTGTTCGCTAATGTAATTTTATAACGTCTTGTTTGCCACCATTCCGTGACATTCAAACACCGTCGACGCTCTGTGCCTGGGATATCGAATCGCGCCGTTATGTAGGACCATCTATTGACGGACACACGTGGTTAATGCGTTGTAAATTCCGATATACATGTAGTAAATCCTAAGTCAATTCGAAATACATCTTTCGCTTTCCGTCTCCTCCGCTTTAATGAAGTTCAATGTCTACATAAACAATTATTGTTTCCAATTAATTGAGTGAAACGTTTAAAGTTCATTATTGCTTTGACATGTGCATAACAAACATTACCTCGGGGACAAATGTGTTTAATAGGGTTACATTTAGAAAAGTGTTAACTGAATGCAACGCTACGTTTATTCGCTCCATTAGTTTTATAAATAAAAAGAGAATGTCATAACATTAAACAATATGTGTTGTTGAGATTTGATACCTTGTCCAAAGTTAACATTGCCATGTATTGTTACTTACAAGGTACCCTCGCCCCAGCAAGTGTTGGAGGAAGCATTTTATATTCCTTTAATTTCTTTTGTAATCAAAATGCGTTTTGCTACTTCGCGTGAACTAGGTGAACATTTATCCATGACAACAATGGCATGAACATTAGGGACAATTAAAAAGTTAAACCATACTATATTACATAAACCACAATATGATACAAAACATAGTTGAATAATAAACAATGTTTTAATAAATTTGAATCTTTATAATATATATACCACAAGCCGGAATGGACCGTTTCGGTTTGTTTGTATAACATCCAACATAATATAGTAAGATGTAAAACTGGTGTCACCTTCTTGGAACGGTCAATGCAAAGCATTGTGTGTTTAAACCGGTTTAAAGGCATGCCGAACCTCACGCTTAGCCCATAATTAATCACAAAACACGCACTTGTAAATAACCTTGAATCTCATAGCATTGCAATAAGTATCACTTGTGGGACTGTTCATTGTGGACAGTGCTTCAAGAAATGTTGTACTCGAATCATTTTAGATCGTCTAATGTATTTGATTGTTAAGAAAGGCTCCGCCCCGGTTATTGTACAAGAATGCATAATAATTTCATTTTCTTTTATTTTTAATTGTGTCATAAATGCTGTCAAACGACCTGCCGCTAGCTTGGACTATTGCAAAACATGTAGGAGTTATCTTAAATTTAGGTCTGCGGGTTTTGTTGTAAGAAAGGTATCTGATAATTGATAAGAAGTCAATTAAGCTCTAAAATAGGTCAAATTGATTTTTATTCTTCTGCATTACGTCCCCGTTTTAAATAGCACAATAATTTCAGTCATTCGAATACAAACACTACATTGCACAATTTGCCTTATCCGAAGCGAATTCATGGGGTTTTATTTTAAATCGGACGCCGAGAACATACCCTTTGAAAGTAAAAGTAAGCTATTGTCGTGCTATTGTTAATGTACAGAAGCTATTTTGAACCCGAAACACACTTTTCATGTGGATGGAATTTCTAACCATCAACTTATTGTCAAAAAACGAGCTTTTCATTAAGCCCTTCTATATAGGTGTTTTTTAGAATACCTACGTATGAAACTGCATGCTTTTATATTTAACAATGGCATATATTATACTGCTTGACTAGATGGTATTACCTAATATTCATAGTATTCATAGTAAAAGTCCATCCTTACTGTATAATAATAAAAGCCAATGAACATGTGCATCTACGTCGTTCAGAAAGCCCCTGTTGTCTGTTTTCGTCATATATTCATATTCGAGTTGTTCGTTGCAATGGTAGTCTAGACCATTCTAATAACTGGTTCGTTTTAATGTCGAGGGATGAAGGCGCTTATTAAATCAAGACCGGTTTTCTCAAGAATCGCTTCAAAACATGTATGCTATAAATTGGTGTATTCGTTTTTCATTTTGGACGATCTATATCATATGCATGTCAATATAATGTCTGAAGTATTCTGCATGGAGCAAATATCAATGAAATGAATGAATGATTATGTTGCTTAAGGTCATTTATTTAAATCGGATTTGTACCTAAAATATTCCCTTTATTTAAGTTTTTGCGGTACATATAGTAGAATTTGCACATATAATCCACTTTCAACGTATAAAATATTTGCTTTATTGAATTGCTGAAACTATTATATACAGTACGTGCCACGCTAAATTCGCAGAATTCGCGCTGTCGTGACGAGCCTTCGATCAATATTCGCGATGTGACGTCACGAAAGTTCGCGACGATTCACGAAATAAACCGGGGGACCTAGCGCGAGATTTCGCGACGAATATGTCACGAAATTTCGTCGCGATTCGCGGCGATTTTAAAGGTATATGTGCATCTGCTCTTTAAAAATGAAGAGTTGTACAGTTGGTTACGGTCTTATCGCAACATTCTACATGTGTGTCGCAGAGTGTATTTTTAATGCATATACATTCATTTTGTATCCTTCATAGTACGGTTAATTAATACATAATTATATAATAAAGCACTATTATTTGACAGTATTAATCAAACAAAACAGTGAAAACGCATATAAAAGTCACAATGAATTTATATAGTGTGTATATACGTTTAAGTTTACATTTGCAATTCGGACAATAATTATTAAAATCAACTTAAAATTATAAATCACTGATTGTTTTTTTATTCACTATACATAATCACCTCTTTATTATTTTATTCTTCATGGGCTGATTATTTCAAAAATTCCTTCTTTTAGAATATCCATTCATATTAATTGTTTACATGTACATATATGTCATCCTCACCCGTGCATCAGCATATTCAATTGTGTCGTATTTATTACCAAAATAAGATGCAAATCAACGACGTTTTTACACGATATTTTATAATAATCATGTACTTCAGTTGTATTGAAGGTGGTTATATACACGTAAGTGTCTATAATAATTTGCAACGTATGGTTTCATTGTAACATGTATTTATACAATGTACTTATTGTTTACTCATCGGTAAACAAAATAAACGTAAATACAAATGTTTATCAAACGAAAACCATCACAACAGTTATTGTAGCCTCTTCTAAAATTGGTGTTTGCTACAGAAATCATAATTTGTTCTGCAGACTACCGGTTCCCGATGAGGGGTAGTGGTGAGTGCGTGTTGACCATAGCTACCTTTCTGTGTGTTCACAGGTTGTGTGTTCAGGCCACCAATGTGTTAACTGACGTGTCAATATAGCAAACAAACTGATCGTGTTATCTTAATTGTATTTATTAATGTTTATGTATTTGGGGATTTATCTTTTTTTCTAACACTCATTTAAAATTCCAGTTCATAGCAATAGTTTTTTCAGTCTTTATATCATAATACTATACAAAAAAATAATGTCAAGGAATAACCAGTTCTCCGATTATTAAGGCGGTTAACTGGTAATACATTGAATATTCGATTATTTGCGTTCACAACGAGGATGTTTATTGAACAAAATATAGAAACAAAAAGTCTTCCTGTGTCGCTAATCCGCATTATCTTATTGCTAATCAGCGTCAATTACCGACCCGGGGGCACATGTTGGGGGACTGTGGACAGATCTGCGATAGCGGTTCTTAATTGTTTAAAATGGCAGGGGTCGTGAAAGCCTAAAGGGAGCAAACATCTCTTGCAACTATCTGTTTTTGTTTGACAATAAACACTTTATTGGTTCTAATTAATTTCCGTAAAAAAACAAACAGTGAAACTATGCGTTAGAACATATTCTTGTCAATTAGCACATAATTATATTTGCGCTTTCATTCATCTTAATAATAAACTAAACTATAAATGTTGTTGTTGTTGTTCATATAATATAGGCACGAACAAAAACGAGCATCCATTCAACTAACTAAAATATATATTGCAGTATTGTTTTACTTTTTATTACTGTTTCGTTTAATAATATTTGTAAATTATGACCCGATACGTTGAGATATAACTTAATTATTTTTAACAATAACTTTCCATAAAAAGTCGCACTAATTAAGGCGGACATGTATTACGGTTAGCACATTTATAATGAATGTTATTAAGATCAATCAATGATTAATGTTCCTTTTCAGTAATTAAATTATTAAAATAAAAATTAACGAAGCACATATAAAATAATGAATACGAAGTTTTACCCCAAAAACCTGTTACGAACAATCTAATAAATAGCATGCCGTGAACATAATCAACGGAACATATTTATAAACAACAGACACACCCTGTCACATACCCATTTCAAAATTTCAAACGAACATTATTACGTTCATTTTGAATGCTGTTTTTTCATGTGTACTATATAAAGGGTATTTCTTTTATACTTTTTACCTTCTGCAACAAATGTCACATCTTAATTTGTTTATTATTTGTAGATAATATAATTCAAAGGAATACATTCAAATATCAAATTCACAAATTTTTCTGACACGAATGATTTACTCACCTATAAGTGAGAATATTGCGTACAGGTGTGCACTTTACTCATTAATTTCTCGTCACGATTCGTTGCGGGGCAAAGTTATTCGCCACGAACGTTCGTGAACAAACGCGAGTTTTCTTCTCGAGAATAAGCGAAATTTCGTGACATCGCGAGCTAGCAATATGCGCTTCGCGATCAAATCGGCTCGTCGCATTTCGCGAACTTTGCGGGTTTCGCGTGGCACGTACTGTACGAAAATGCTTTTGAGGTATCATTATAAAATAAAACGTGTTATTGACAAATAAAATACGAGCATATGCAGTTAACTGTCTCTTAATGTGTATGTTCGAATGCTAAATACAGGTATATAAAATACATTGTATTTTACAATACACATTATCGTATGCGCCATTGCACGTCTCTTGTCCAGCTATTGTGTGGCCCATAAACGATCTGTCCCAGAATAATGAAATATTGATGTCGCCTATATAATTCACCCGATGTTCTAAAATTGCCTCACGTAGGCGGACAGACAATCGCGTGATAGACAAAAAACCTCCAATATGACTCGAAATCGTATGTACGCCCAAGTGCTATCACTGCTCAATGAAGCAGTATCCATCAATAAAACTTCACTTGAAATAAATGGAGCTAATCCGAACGTACTACATCAGGTTACCAGGTTTCTGTGTCCGATTTAGTAGGGTTAGTTCGACGATGGTTCATTTAGCATAATAGGAAAATATCCGAATGCACTATATATGGCAATGACATTTGCTGTAATGATAAGAACTAGAGCTGCTTGAGGTGTATTTTTCAACGAGATGCAACTACCGCCGGCATTTACATGTAGGAATTTTCTAACAATTGCAGTGTATGTTACAGGATCAAAGCCGGTTTTGATTAAGAAGCAACATAACGCTTGTTGCAAACTGATACACATTTGTCTAATATCGTTCACAAACCCACTCATGCGTCCTTTCTTTTGAAACATTTCAGCCTGAATAAAATCGTCAAATTTTGAGCCGGTATTTGTGGTTCTGTCTCGGTCTTTATATCCTTATGAGAACAAAATAACTGTAAAAGACACCAGTACTTCTCCGTCTATGACATGTATATTATACTGACCTTACCTTCTCCAAATGTTTTTACAAAACTGCATTGATCGATAGCCTGGTGCTATTTGTAAAGACACTGCGGACATTTTCCGCACTTTGTATAATAGCATGCCACATTTTGCCTGATTTGTTCCGTCATAGATTGTATGTATGATATCTAAAAGTGTCTACGTATGTATGAGATCTACAAGTGCGCCACGAGTTTGTTAAAAAGGTTGAAAAATGCCTCATAACCGATGTTTTGATCGATCATTTTGAAACATACTTTTCGCTCCTTCTTGCTAAACCTGCTTAAACGGCTAATTAAACAAATACTTCTGAGTTTTATAAAGTGATTTTTGCATTTAACACACGTTTGATTATCAGATAATAAGTGTAAAATTTTAATGAGAACATTTAACAGTTAATCCTTTGTTAAAACGATAGTTAAATTCGCTAAGTGTATTCAAGAATGATTGCTCTTTGTTGAAGTAGATCAAGAGGTGCTATATCACAACCATAAATATTTTAATATTTTATACCGGAGCAAACGTAGTAATGCTTGGAATACACACTATATATTATTAGAGGAAATGCATCGTCTAACTAAAGCTGCGTTTAAATTTGAATATACCTAATCATTCGCTTAATATATATATATTGACGCATAATGCAAACTTTTATCGACGCTCGGTTCATAGGCGTTGTCATTTGCTTAGTTCTTTATTTAAAATATGTATGGAGGCATGGATATATTAAAACAATGACACTTAATTTTATTTAATCTGATACAGTCGAGTCATTTTCCTTTTTAGAACGAGTACTTGATACTTATATTTTGCAATTATCAATTTCTGATACCATTGTAATAACGGCACTGACCCTTGTCCTAAATATGTTTTTCGTTCAATGCTCGTTACATATGCATTCGAACAGGTTTTAGCATGCACATATATTAACACATACAAAACTTACTTTGCCGGCGAGGTAAAGAGACACAACATTTACTGCCGTTTAAAAAGGTATATTACGTATGCTTTACCATTCGTTGAGTTTTTAATGATAAGTTAAACACCGAGATGTGTATCAATAACCCTGTAGTACTTTGAAAACATGTCGTTCAGCCAATTATATTCAACAGTATCTTTGAAACAATCTGCTATGTATTGCTTTTCTGTAGTTCAACTACGGGTAAAGGTTAAAGCAATTTTCTTTCCCATTAAACACTTGAGTATATCTTTGCAATATTCTACTGTCCTCAGATCAACAGTCTGGTTTTTGGTTTCAGCTAAATAAGAAAACAAATTAGCATTAAACATGAAATACCTTCTGCTCTTATACCTAGGAACCAAAGACCCAAAACCAATGTTAGCAGTAAACAGCGATTCGTAGATAATTACTTAATATATTGCTCATGATTGCAAAAATGAATAGATCTGTCACTGCGTTAGTGCCAGTATGTTTCTTAAACTTACAAATAGAGTTGTCACCTTCTACAATGTCAATGCCTTTGTTGTTGGTGCCATATCTTTTAAAACATGTATCAGTACCAAACGCGTCGTCACTGATGTTTCGTATAACAAGTAAAATGGTTTGTTCTGTATAGATAACGCTGTATGTTTGAGCCAATGTTACATTGAAAAAATAACATCTGGAGTAATCAGAAAAAAAACATCTGCTATATAAGTAAATTCTTTGGTCTGGATGCTTCTAAATAGAAACGATATTTATTTGTCCGACGAACATTCAATTATACCACTGTCGTCGATTTGTTTCAGTGACAACATGATGACTGAAAGTTACATATAGAACAGCATATATTATATGCAATAGTAATACTATTTCAATAACGTTTTGTATCGATTTATGAATTATCTACCTTAACCATTCACAAATTCAAATATATTTGTTTACTTATAAATCCAACAGCATGTACCTGGGGTTGATATAGGGAGCAGCAACAGCAGGGAACAGTGTTCGGCACTCATCGTGGCCTAAAATGCATTCGTGCAATACGTACTAGCTGCACATTATCACTTAAAACAATGCGATTATGTTAAACACATACATATATGTGTAATTTGCAATGGATCGAAACACTATTCGAACACAATTTGATTATGTTTATTTGAATTGTTGATATTTTTCTTTTTTTTGGGGGGGGGGGGGGGGGAAAAGGAAATAATGATACCTGCATTACTGGATAGAAATAAGCATTCACCATCATAATATACATGCGTATTTGACGTTATAATACAGTATGAAGCAAATTACAATTATACAAAGTCAAATAAATACATGAATTTAACTTTTACTAATTGTATACACAACGTAAGAAACCGTTAAAAAGGCAAATCTACCTTCTAAAATGTCTGCTGCTTGCGTTAAATTAAAACAAGCTGTTTACCTATATCAATTGTTGCCATTGTATTATCACTCATAATATATTTTATAATTGTATGTCCCATTACTACACAGTAATAGAGAATGTAAACAAGTATGAATATATGTAAAGGACATGTCTCTTTAAGTATATCTATGATTCATGACAATATATATTACAGTAATTTGAACCAAATGTTTGTAGTATATTCTTTTCATAGACCGCGACCGCACATCAAAGCTTAAATGAGTCATTACATTTCACTTAGCGCTACTCAAAAGAAAATATGTTGGCGTTCTTCCAAACAACTTTAACTAAATTTATTGTTAAACACAACAGTCAGCGTATAAAGCAAATAGGTGAATACAGTTAATAGGGTTCTATGCACGTTTAATTGTTTCAGTACGAAATCCATGTACAATGTATATAAATGAACATAAAAAACTAAGTTTATGACAACTAATAAATATGGCATTAATTGTTTATGATGCCGAGAATGTTCATTTTATGTTGAGGTGTCTTATAACAATTTTATTAAATGCCTTTATTCGAATCAAGCAAAGTGATTAATACAAAGCGTTTCCACTCGTTTGGTCGTTCTCATAACTTAGCGATATGCTTTTTTTCTTTCCAAAAGGTGTTTTTATATTGTTAAATAAAGAACATTGAACACATGTTTGATTCAGATCCTAAATGCATATTTAACACACTTAGGTGTAGTATTTCAATTTCAGTTCACTTAATCGATATTACAAGTACATATCCTTTATACAGAATTGAATAAAATAGTAATAAATAATATTAATACAAAACATTACATTCAGCAGGCATTTAGTCCATTGCATACTTTTGTATTTTGTAAATAATAAAAATAAGAAGTATTAAAAAAAACTTAGGTTGTATACACATGTAATAAAGTAAACTTTGAAAGTTGTATCCACCCTGGTTAACATTTACTGATCGGAACGCTATTGATTATAACCAAATAAATTTACAGTCAACGCAATCCGTATCGGTGTTATTAATAGGCACGAGTAATGCTTATATAGTTATTTTACCTGTCATATTGCGTTTGTCGGTACATGAGTACGAGCAATGAATTCACTGTAAATCAATTTTAACATGTATGTTTTAATATGTAGTAGAGAAAATATGTTTATGTATTGATCACGTGCATGGGCTTAACTTGTACACTGCCATTTCATTACCTGCGTTTTCGTAAATAATTATTTCCCTTCGATACTAAAAGACACTTTATAACGTTTCCTGTGACATATGAGGATCTTGCAAAAAGTTATGTCATTGGGTTCTGATTTAATACAAAGACTCTGTCAACGAAAAGGGCCTCAAGGTGGTAATTTAAAAAAAAATCTTAACTTAAGATGATAATAATGGCATATACTCGTATTAACGGTTAAAATATGGTATATAATGGGAAAATATGTTTCGAATTATGAGATAAAAATCAATTTATAATAAGGTCGTGTTTTGTTTGGCCCTTTCGTGTTTAAACGTTGACGTCTGAATTGTGTTTTTTCTTTGAAAAGCCATAGTTGATGTAACCTTAACACTAAGAATTGCAATTGGTTAAAGCTCTGCCTTTTGTCATTTCTTCGTGTGGCTTCTTGGTCGTGAGTCCAATACCCGCTTGGGGTTTTATTTTTTTCAAAAATGTTTTCTGATTTGTTTTTATCTAATTTCTCACTATGTGTTATATTATTTATTGTTTTATTTATATACATGTCTTAATATAGCGCCTTTCTATATCATTTATTGTGCTATAGGACACCAAATTTGCCTTTAAGCGATACGTCTTAACAAATAAATTTTTATTAAAAAACTTCAAAGTACTCCACCTTTACCCATACACATGTGTGTAGACTTTTTACACAATCGCTTGAAGCAGATACATAGTATGATTTTGATAACTGTCGGAGCCACTGCTATATGGCGCTACCAAGATAACTTCTGGACATTTCTTTCTAGAAAACATTTTTTAGGTCTTGGAAATATGAAAAAGTCACAATGCTCAGGTCGGGCGGTTGGTTTACAATTTTTCCGAAGCTAAGAAAAACTTGGCAACCTTGAATTTGTGAGAGGAGGCGTTGTCGTATATAATCTGATGACAGTAATACTCCGATTTTATCGAATATATCAGCGCATTGGGTCTAGAACAGCACGTGGATTTATGCACTCATATTCGTGGACATACATTATACTTAGTTATTACGGAAGCGGCAAACGGTGTCAATGTGTCGAAATGCGAACAAGGGCCGTTGATGTCAGATCATTTTGTGATAAAATTTGTCCTCGGTATCGAAAAAGAAAACATTATATGAAAATCTGTGCAAAAACAAGACTTCAGAAACATCGATGTACAGGCTTTTTCATATGATTTAAGAAACATTTCTATCGATTCGGAAAATGTTAACGAATTCGACGATCGTTTAAGATCCAAAATCGAAACCACCATCGATAAACATGCGCCTAGTAGAGAAATTGTGAAAATATGTAGAGCGCCAAAGCCATGGTTGAACGAAAATATTTATCGACTTAAGTATTCAGTAATAAAAGCAGAAAAGCAGTGGTTGCGGTATAACACGGTAGAAAATTACGAAAGGTTTAAATCTTTGCGATCTGAATATGCCAATGAATTGAAGCGCGAAAAAAGGTTAACATTGAACGATAAAAAATCAGTGCTAAAGGTGATACTAAGAAGTTGTATACATTGGTCTTGGAATCAATTGTAACTAAGTCTACCAACCCACTCCTGACTTGTGAATCTGACAATGACCTATCTGAGCAATTTGCAGACTTTTTTTCTCAAAAAAATTCAGAAAATTCGTGATTCTTTGTGTGAATTTGAAAACTGTAAACCTACTCACAAGGACGTTCTTATTTTAGAAAAGTTTGAGTATTTAAGTCACGATGAGGTACGAATACTTATAGTTGATATGAATACTACATCTTGTGAAATTGATATTTTGCCAACACACATTCTTTAAACATATCTTGATGACATTCTACCGCTCACTACCAACATGGTCAACTTGTCGTTGCATCAAGGCGTATTGCCTAGCTCTTTTAGGCATGCTATCGTACGACCGCATCTGAAAAAGGCCGATCTCGACCTTGAACTTACTAATTACAGACCTGTAAGCAATTTAACTTTCTTCTCCAAGCTGATCGAGAAGGCGGTGTTGTTGCAATTAAATACTCACGCCGATGCCAACAGTCTTCTCCCAAAGAACCAATCTGCGTATCGACGACAGCATTCCTGTGAATCGGCGCTTCTCAGACTGGTAAATGATTTGTTGGCAGGCATGGAGAAGCAGGAAGTAACAGCCATGATTGCCATAGACTTGGGTGCTGCCTTTGAAACGGTTGACCACGACATAGTGCTCGACGTTCTCCGATCCCAGTACGGTTTGCATGAAACGACACTCGACTGGATGGACTCCTACCTGAGAGACCGAACCCGCAGTTTTCGAGTCAACAATGGCATTTCCAACGGGCGGCCACCGCAAAGCTGCGTTCCTCGGGGCAGCTGCCTCGATCGCTGGCTTATCTTGCCTATGCGGAAACACTGTTTGATGTAATTCCAGCGAATATCTCCGTAATTGGTTTCGCTGATGATCATATTGCAAAAACATCATTCGAACCGTCTGAACCTTACGAACGGAATGCAATAACGGATGTTGAGAAATGTTCTGTTACAATTGTAATTGGATGAATAAAAATAAGTTAAACATGAACACCTCAAAAACTGAATTTATTACGTTTGGTAGTCTTCGACAACTTCAAAAAAACAAAACAAAATAAATCAACATTGAAGGAGACAAATTCATACTACAATTCGTTATCTTGGAGCGTTCTTAGATTGAGACTCTCAGCTTTAAAAAGCACGTTGCAAAGTGTCGCTCGGCTATGCTGAATTTTAGTTTAGAATCAAAAGTATCCGCAGATACCTAAACAGATCGGCAACGGAAATCCTAGTTGTGTCTCTAGTTTTATCCCACCTTGACTACTGCAATGTAATTTTATACGGTGTTGCTGAGACTGAGATTCAGAAGATGCAGCGAATACAAAATATGTGCGTCAAACTTATTAAGGAACGTGGACTATATGAAAGCGCAAAACAGGCTCTATACGATTTACACATGGTGCCGATAAAAGCTAGAATATCATTCAAATTACTTACATTCGTGTACAAGTGCTCTGCAAAGAGGCTCCCGACTACCTGTCGGAACTGCTTACCAAACAAACTCCTTGCAGGCGTGGACTTAGATCGTCGAATACTGCAGAGAACTCTTACGTTATGCCATTAAATACGAGGAGAACATTTAGTGATAGAAGTTTTAGCACCGCTGGTCCAAGACTATGGAATGATTTGCCTCCAGAACTACGACAGTCAAATTCCTTAGATAAGTTTAAACAAGATTTGAACTTACACCTTTTCCGCAATGTTTGTTTGTTTAAGTGTTTTGTGTGTATTTTATGTTTTATGCGTGTTTTATGTCTTCAAAATCTTAAGTGTTTATTTGCGTTAAATGTTTTATATTGTTTTCACAAGCTCATGCTTTTCTTTTATATAATTAGGAACTATTATGATATATTGTATTTACTTACAGCTTTAGTTTTGTAAAACGCCATTGAATATGTTTATTTTATAATAATAGGCGTTTAATAAAATAAACCAGTTTCAGTTTCAGTTTCAGCTGGACTCATTTTCATGTATATCATTTGCGTGGACGTTTCTTATTTTGTAATTAGTCCACTTTATTCAGTATAGAGTCCTTGTAGAATCATCCAGTGACAGTATGACCAGGTAGACAAGGCACTTGAACGACTGGCTCACTAAAATTAAAAAAAAATTGGTTCTCTTTTAAATGCATGGGTGTTTTTGTTGTTGTTTTTTTGCTTCCATTGCTTGTTACCAAGCCTTCTCTGTGACTCAAACATGTGTACCTAGATTGCGTCACCTATAAGCAAGTTAGAAATAGCCCGACTATCGCATAGTTTGTTGTTTTTTTTCAAACGTTTTCGGGTACATTTAAGACGATGTGTCCTCTGCTCCTCAGTTAGCAAACGGGGTACCTTTTTTCAAGTTCAAACATGTTGTCAGAACTGTGTGCACACTGTATTCTGATAATCCAGTACAACTAGTAATGTATTTTACTGATAATCGCGCAACCTGTTCGACCAGAACTTTTTCAGCAGCAAGGTTTGCCTTGGTGACAGAGGTTTTTGGCCTACCAGGAAGGATATCATCTTCGACTAATAATGTCCCAGCTTATACAAGTTTGACCCTCCTCTTCTAACTGTAGGCAATGAAATAGCCTTATGTCTAAATATACCACAACATTTATGAAGTATCTGCCTTGAATGTGTATGAAGCCTCATGCGGCATTTAATATGGCTATGAATTTATTTTACAACGTGACAGATAAATTGGTCAGTGTTAATGACTGCATGTATTTCAATTTGAAATAACATAAAAAAGATTAAATGACATAAGAACTTTCAAAATGTTATGTTTGAAACTTTTAGTCTTATATCAGTAAATTACAACTGGTTTACTTTCTTAAGTGCATACTATGCTCTTTGATGACTTGCCGGCAAGGTCAATTTAAATCAAAACGCTGATAGCGTAGAAAGAATGTTAGCGAGGAGAGGAAAAAAACAACAAAATAATTGGAAATATAAGTGCAACAATGTTCTAAAAGAAGGACACAATTGTTTGAATGAAATTGCAGTTTTGCAATGCCATTTTGACACAAGACAAATCGAACTTCTCGTTTTAATACTCCTTACTTTCATCATCTTGGTAGATGCATAAGTTTGTATGAAAACTACATAATACAAACGGAATAATACGCCTGACAGTTAACGTACTGACTAATGTTGAACGTCCCGAAATAGCCGATGGAGCGTATAAATTTGTGGGTATCGATTATTAGTGTTTCGTAGCCTGCAAAGTAAAAAAGTAGGTCAAAACTTATAGTTATATCTAAAAAAAGAATATTCCTGTTAAGAGGTAAACACAAAATATATTCAAATAAGGTCACGTTCTTTTGGTGAATAACTTTGCTCGTACGGTTGCCGCACGATGCCCGTACGAAATCCACGAGTTCTTACAAAACGCATGCGTTTGTCTAGCGGTCTCAATATCGTACGTTTGGACTGCGGTCTGCGTCGACCGCAGTGGGTTGTTTCCGAGTATCAAAGGAACGGAAGTTGAGTGCTTCCGCTGCTATTATAAAAATTGTACACTATCAACTTTAGAGGCCGGATCCCAGTCAAAAGAGATACGAAGTTGAGGATGGATGTAGCAAATAGCCTTTAAAACTCCTTATTATATTTGTCATATGTATTTAAATGAAACATGGTTGAAATACCCGAAAAGGCCTTTCGGCCTTCACAGTGGCTTCTCATCTGGGCGATGGATGGTATAACTGGTCGCGCCGCTTGTGAGTTGGGTTGGTGGTCACCCTACCAGATAGGTGGGTTTCCTCCGGGTACAGGCTTTCCACACAGCACAAGACTTCGCGAACATATTTTATTAAAAAGTAACATAGCTGGAAATTGTAACCATCATTCACAATCCGTCACAACTTCCGATGTGTCGGAACAAGTTAATAATGTAGGAACACCCCTTGGGTCCGTACATAATACAGCTTCGTATCAGAAGGACCACAATGAACTCCGCAATACAAAAACAACAACAAAAACAACAAAAGAACGCAAAGCAACGATGTTAGTATTTATTACATAAAGATAGCATATATAATATTATGCATTAACAGTACACTTTCTATAATAAGGCTTATGTTATGTTATTACAATTGTACATATTTTGATTGAGTTTACGAAGAAAATTAATAATAGAAATGAATTTAATATAACGAAAATATAAGTCGTATTACCTTGACAAAATATAAACAAACTGTGATAAAAACAACATACCATGTTTAAATTGTGTTTAAGGATTTGTACTCGATATGTCTGCGTTTTACATATGTACTATTGTTACATGTATGTAATATACTTAATGTACTCAATAATTATGATGTCTTTAACAGTATTTATTGAAATCAATTAAATAAATAAATAATTTTTTTTCGATACAGATATGTTAACTATGTTTTCGTGCCACTAAATATACGTTAACTAACCAATTATTATGATATATTTAACATTATTTCATTAATATTGCACGCCTAATTTGGACTGTTCTTTTGAGATTTGCAAGAGTTACGAGAAGCTTCAACAAGATACCCTGCCAAGTAAAGATTCATAAAGCACCGTCTTTGCAGGACCAGTTTACGCGTGCAAAGTTTTAAATAAAAATACAAAAAGTTGCAAATCTCAGAATCGATAATTAAACAGTCATTAAATGTTTGCTAACGTGCTTTTAAATTGGTAGATCATTATATTTAATGTGATATATATCCTGCATTAGAAAACATGTTGGTTGTGTAATACTGCTATATACACACACATTGATAATCCAATTCAAGTGTTCATAAACATAAGCTTTATTTACATGTCGAGCACCGTGAATAACGGTTTATGTGTTTGTATTAATTTCCATGATCATGTGAGTGTCATAAAATATAATGTGATAATTACATCTGTACGACATATACACTTTACTTAAAAGCTAACAAAGACAAGAAAGTACACTGAGTGATATCTTGTCAACACACATGTACACAAATATTCATTTTGATAATAAAATACTTCATTCGTACAGGTATTTTAGTGCATTACTGATTATTCATTTATTTATATTTGTGTTAAACATAATATCCATCATGAACTAAAGCTAAGCACTAAAATACATTGTTGTCATTGAGCAATTCAAAATCATCACACGCAACAAAGAAAAACATAACACTACTTACAGTAGAGTGTGAAGGAATAGGTATGTCTTAATATATTTCAAATATGAACTACCGAAAAGTAAATATAAATACTTTATTGATTCTACATAATATTATATTATACAAAAGCAAACAATTATTCATCACACTTGAAGAATATCCTATGCGAATATGAGAATGTACTGAAAAATAAAGACACTTTTCCACATATAGACATTAGAAACGGCACATATTTTTGGTCCTTGTTTTGTATCAATAAACACACAACGTAATGTATATATGTATACAGTTTCAATAAATATTTAACATACGCAATCACTTTGTATTAAACATTTACTTTAAGAACAGAAAAAAAAAACAGAAAATTAAATGTACTGATGATATTAGAGAGCAACATTGTTGGCATCAGTCGACCACGCCTGTTTAACTAAGCGGTTTTAACTAAAGTGGTCGGTTTAACGTATTTTTATAGATCAGTTACATTGATTATTTATTATTACATTTTAACAATTATGCCCTTGATTAGAAGTGTTAACCTTAATAATTATTAGTTCATGCGTTTCAAAATTCAATATAAGCATTGTAACGCCGCTCGTGCACGTCTCCGCAAACACGTGAGCAAACGCGCAACGCATAAAGCAATCGTTACGTTAATGTGTCATGAATGTGCCTTGTAACGCATACAGAGAACTAACATATATTTATAAAACGCTACATAAACTCAAATTATGATTTGCATAAAAATGCAAACAAATATATTTTATAATTTATGCTATGTTAAATCACAAATAATAAAATCTTACGCATGTGATGGACTACAGAAACAAGCGTAGTTGAAATGATTATTTATCAGAGGTATGACACATTTATTCAACACATTTAAACCAGGCACACACTCGCAAAATAAGTATAAACCGGATAGTTTATACTAATTTAGACTTACGAACGTCATACCAATTGGTGCGCATGTGTATACAAATACATCAAATAAAGACACATTAACTTAGCAATATAACTAAAGAGGTAAACCATATGAACCATGCAAACGGGAGTCAAAAACAAAAGCTGGAAATACTGGATTGCACAAGGAAAATGCCAATATATCAGAATGTATAGTTACTTATTATGTTAGCTGCAATTTATTATATTAGTATTAAATGTGTGGAACACGGTTTAACAGAACGGGAGGCTGAATGATATAGTTTTAGAAATTAAGATATGCAATCTACAAATCATAGGCTATCTATGAAAACAAACACATCATGGGTGATACATGAACAACATATTAATAATCATAAAATGGTGAATGCGCTTGTCACACGCGCGCACTTGCAACAACGGAGGGTCACACTACTCAAGTAAGTTACGTACAATGTGTTTTAAATACAGCCATCGGAAGGTCTTAACAAAAAAAATAGCATACTAAAACCATATGATTTCGCATCGTGTTCACTATTTATAATAGCATTTGGCCGTTCTGTTTCGATACCCGTGAAAACAACAATGTTCATAGATGATGGGTGTTCGCGGACAAATAGTGTATAACACTCACATTTTCAAGGGTTCGTTTCCTTTTGAGAAACATTTAAGACAAACGTTCGGCACATAGATTTTCTCGGACGAATATACAGATCTTTCATAGAACTTGATATTTCTATCCATACTTGCCTGAAAGCATCTGATGTCTTCTTCTCAGCTTGTCAGTTCTAAATTGTTGATCGTAATAAGCTTTACATTAAATCCATTGATTCTATTCAATTGAGCCCATAAATAATTCTGAAGTATGTGCTGCGGTTTGCAGAAACATCATGTTAGGGGTGATATCTGAGGTTATGGTACTTGTTTTTTTAATCCTAGTACTCACTAATAAACATTTTAATACAGCATTAATCGGTTTTCATTTCAGTGCCTTAATAAATGCTGAACAAGTAGGGCAATGTTCTGTTCCATTTGTTCCAGATTTGGAGTAAATTTGTTAAATTTAGAAATACCAAATGCCTCTAGAATCACTGTTATAGGCGTCACCATCACATTGGTGCTGTTAGTAATCCCCCCAGCAACAATTCCAACGCACACAAGTTCTCCATCGCCGTCTTTCACAAACACAGGAGCCCCTGAGTCATCAAAATCTGCGAACATTTCAAATTTTGGCTGAAGTTCTAATAGATTGTGTAATGTCATTTGGATTGGTCCACTGATAAGCGTCCATGGCAATGTTCTCATGACATTTGGAAATTAATTGTTTACAACTGTGCCTCTCGTGTACCCGGTAGCTGAGCCAAATTTAACACAATTTAAATTATTGTGGCGAGGCTCGTCTGCTCTTCCAGATGCATATTTAAGATCTAAAAAGAGGACAAAATATAACAAAGAATAATTTACGCATTTAAAATGTGCAATGATTATGTGTATAAAACAACATAGGGCCTACAGTCAAAGAAATAAATCAAATGCAACGTTGCCATTTTCGTTTTCAATCGGTTCAATCGCGCTGTGAAGTCCAGTTTTGAATATCATTAGAGCCATATGCATGACTTGCCAATTTAAAGTCCTTGCCGAAAATATTAAATGCATTTTTACGTTTAATTGTTACAGCAAGCACTATGTAATAAATAATACCTAAATTTGTTCCAGTTCTTGGCTCAGGAAATCGGCCACTTTCAGGTGTTCGTGTTTCTATTGCAATAAGTCCGATTTCAAGTCCATGGTGTGAAGTAACTCCTGTTTTGTAAATCACCTCCTTAAGTTTCCCGATGTAATGTGGAACGCATGGTTGATATACTTCATTGTTCTGTTCTGTTCTTTAACGAGTCTGCCCCTTTGCATCTGAAATAGGCCTAATTCTTCGTCAGACAAGAGTACATGAGCACTGCTTATTCCACAAAGTCCATAATGAGCGTGTTCAAAAAATGCACCGAGTGTACCACTTTTTGATGAAATACGAGAGATCTTACATCCCATGCATCAGCGTGTTTGTCCAATGGTATAAACACACCTTCACGAACATCTATTTGAATACCATCATACGTCTTTCTAAAAGGATCCTCTTCAATTGGAATATACCCTTTCGCAAGCACATACAATGCCAAACGTACTTCATATCGGTCTTCGTTGTCTAAATTTGTATTATGAATGAATCCTTTAATAATACTATGATATCGATGCTCTGAAAATAATTGGTTAGCATGAGTCCTAATGCAGGCTCTCAACCTTTTGTTTTCCTCGTCCTGTATTTGTACATTTCGCGAATTTTTAGTATATTTATGTCCTTCGTTTTTAAACTGTAGAAATTTAATAACGTATTCTATTCCTAGGCTCTTAAGACGTTTTTCTATATCCACCCGTTCTATATTTTTGTCAGCAGTAACCACGAAAGTTATAAACGTTTCATCAGTTACCTTCAAAGCAGCATACACGTCTCTAATACTTTTAATCAAACTTATCTTTTTGCAGATATCATCACACTTGCATTTAAGCTCTGGCGAATTTCTTCCGAATCGCTTACATTCGACTCGAAGTGTATTGTGCATTGATAATTCTTCACGTCTGTGTCTGCATTTCCTTTATTTTGTGTTCTGTTACCTGGAAAATGAATACAACGTTTTGCTTAATGCATGTATTTATCTTGGACAAGTATATATTTTTATTTGTCTCATTTAGTACAAAAAATCCGCTTTAAATTGGTTTAGCCGGGCCACGTACTGACCGTGTATTATTCCATACTTTGTCAGAAGAAGTTAATATCCTGTCAGTAAAATAATTCTTTAAAAATGAATATAAAATGATTAATTGATACAATGTTGGTATATTGAGTAAACAGATAACAATAGTTAAGTGTTGATTCATAAAGATAAGTTTATTTAGCGAGATTTAAAAACTAAACCACGAGCATCATTTTCTGACTTTGTTTTGAAAAACGAAGATGAAGAATAAATAATACGAAAAGCATAAAACGACGTCCCGAAATCAGCAAGACGACATCATCATACTGCGCGTGTTTGCTTTATTCGACAGTGTTGAAAGTTTATCCCACGGGGTGTTAGTTCGTCAATTGTGTCGTGATGATGGGATAAAGAATGGTACTCGGTAAGATAAATTCGTTACATAGTTTCTTACTGACACCATGCAGTGTGACACAGGGTCAGTAAACTTATATTGGGCTCGAGCTACACTCTCGACCAATATTAATTTATTGACCCTGTAGCATACAGAAAGGGGTCAGTAAGAAGCCATGTAACTAATAATATTATGACTGGTTTATTTTTTGCAAAAATGCATTGTTAGGTTAGGAGATATGTGTTTGACTAAAGCAATATGTCCTAGCTATTACAGGTTTACATTGTTATCATTTGTGTCTTATCAGCACACATATTAAACTGTCTATGCTTTGTATGAACTGAACATTAAATTAGCACGTAACACAACTTTAAGAAGGAGATGCACATGTATACATAACACTCCTGTATTTTCTGCGTTGTTTCTGGTATTACTTTGGGTTTTGTAAAATAAACGTATCGCAGTTTCTCAGCTGCCAAATCAAGTTATTTTTATAAACCTGTTCAAGAGCGTTATGTAAACCCGGTTTGTTAGGTGGTTGTAACCTACCGAAATTGATTAAAATCGAGAAAAATCACATGTTAGAAAATAAACGTCAATATATCGTAAAAATAATAATTAATTAGTCTTTTCTTAAGAACATTTTGGTAGCAGAGCGAGGTTAATGACAAAATATAGTTACTGTTGTATTAAATAGTACGCGTTCGGTGAAACAAAGTGGACTTTCAGTATTTAGCCTAAGCGTAAGCGTATGTCATTTCGGACAAGAACATTCGGACCTGGAATCAAAATATGTTGATGGAGCTTCAGCTGTAAGCATAAAACATATGTTAGATTTGAAAAAAAAGTAAAGGCTATACGTATATCTGCGTTTACAAGATGTAGAAACAAATTGTTGTCAAATATTAAATCAGAAACACTAGCCAGAGAAGAAATAAAAGACTTGTAAAACCAGTAAGACAGATTTCAAGATGCAACAATCAATGTTATGGAGAAATTGCGTGAGGAAAATAGAAGAAAAAGAGAATTTGAAAATGAATATAAAGTTATAGATGAAATAAAAACATTAGATAGAGAATACAATTATGCACACACAAAAATAGCTGACTATCTAAGAGTGTGTAGAAGTACTGCCAGTTTGGTTGAAACCAGCGATAAACCGGATATCGACACAGGTATATCAGGCAACTGAAACGTGTGTCAGTACCTGTATTTAATGGTTAGAAACAGAACTATGACTCGTTGAAGGCCGCCTGTTTAGCGTGCAGCGACAAAGCAAACGTATCTCCGGAATACAATATCCTGCAGCTAAGACAATACACGTCTTGGGAGGCATTAAACAGTATCGAAAGTCTTGGGCATACTGTGGAGTCATTTGAATTCGCGGGGTACAAATTTCGCGCATTTGCGATCGCGGAAAAATTCGCGCAAATCCGATTAAAAAAAAAAAAAAACACACAAAAAACGTGTAAATCATTCGACGACAGGCCAAATTCGGTACAATACCAGTGAAGGGTCCTGGCCTGTCACCTAGTTTGTTGCAATAAACATTGTATCAGTACCGGAATAGGCTCTTGATAACAAGTGCCCACTTCTCACGAATTGTGGCCGTGTATTTAGAAGAGAAAATAGATACTTCATATCATGTCGTTTCAAACTGACACCTTTTTTATAACTTAATGTCGACTGAAATAAAGGCTCTACAGCTGGGGCTTTACTCAACATATCAACTTGTGAAATCAAACTGTCAAATTGTGCACATTACCTTTTGAATACCAAATTTAAATTTTCAAAGACTTAAACTTAGTTTCAGAGCTTACTTTACCACTATTATATATTATTATCTATACTTTGGAGGCATAGAGATGCCTTACGATAACTACTTAAGGTTCGCAAAAATTGTCGTGTTACCATTTAAGTTTCGTGTTATTTATCTTATATCTTAACAGCGTTTGCGATTTGTTTCGACGTAAGATATTTATTTGCATAATGCCAAACAGGCCTGAAACTGCCAAGGACTGACATCATAATTTCAGTTAATAAAAACTTACGTAGTACCATAAATATTTACTAGTTATCATGATACTATTCCTGGTAGATAACTGGCAACACGAATTGGTTTGCAAATACATTTGCGATACATGAACATTAAGTGGTATCGTGAATGTTAACTAGATAATATTTACGTTGTCAAATAATTATCATGATCATATCCGTGTCAATAAGATAATGCGGAAGACCTCGCGCACAAATTAAGTGATAACACGAATATTATCTAGTTAAGATTCGCGTTGTCAGATAATTATCATGATACTATAATTGTTAGTAAGATAATTCGGAAGACCTCGCAACCCCAAAGCAATGTATCTACTGTCAGCTCTGGGCATTTTTAGGCCATTTTGTACAGTACTAAAATATCTTGCAGAACAATATTTGCAAACGCTGTCTTAATATCTATATAAATATCATGATCAATAAGTGGTAACAAGAATCTGTTCGCGAACGCTAGGTAGTTAACACGAAAGTTTTCGCGAACCTTAAGTCGTTATCGTACAGCAGTTCTATGCCACGATACTACGCACAGCATTTGCATTTTATTGTTACTCATTATATTACGAGTGTTCAAAATGGCTCCAATGCGTAACTGTGTTATAGATGTATGAAGCACTTTATTGTACGAAAACGATCACAATATAATTTAAAAGAAGCATGAGGCATTGTAATAAGAAATATTTAAATACACTGTTTATGCAGTTAATGATTAAAACATTGGGACAGTCACATATACCTATATTTATTAACAATTACCGACGTACATTTCAACGAACGTGTAAACTCCCAAGACGTTGCTAAATTACGAAATCGGTAAATATTCGCGGTGGTAATAAATTCGCACAATGGCTGGAGCGCGAAAAGAGCGAAAATTAGACCTCCGCAAAAAATAGTTATTCCACTGTATTTCTCAGCAACTACTGGCCAGATTTTAATAAAACTTAATGGGCAGCTTTATTGCCCAGAGGATGTATGCATATTACCAGGACGTTCCGCTTCAACGATTGTTCTTGAAGTTTTGGGACTTTGAACATTTCAATTGTTTCATGTCTATTTCTCAGGAACTGCTATATAAAGTTCAATGATACTTGATGGAAAGTTAAATAATTAGAATGAAATAACCATATTAGAGTAATGATCCATCACTATGATTTATTTTATTTTGTTCTATATAATTTTTACAATTTTCTTCTTCTGTATGTTCATATGGTTTTTGTGTGGTATGCTAACATACAGTTTTGATGTCAGATTTGGTCCTGTAGTTCTTGTGATTTTTAGTCATTTAACTATCTCTGCCCTTGTCATTGCATATATATTGCTTGACAAAGCGCATTGGGGAGCATCCATCAGTTTTACTGATATCCTTATTTCATATGTTTCGTGTGTACGTTCAAAATTTAACAAAAAATTGAATATCATTATTGTATTTGGCAAATTTTCTCCTGCAGGAAAATTTTAGGCAATGCAAACTTTCACGACTGGTCTAATAACTACCAAAACATTGTGCATAATTTTTGGAATTAAAACTGACATAATTGTTTACATAAGCGGTTAAAATACATATCCTCAACATACACTCTGGAACTGAGCATAATTATGAACATATTATTTCAGTGTTTGTCATGAACAAAATAATGGAATAATTATTTTGATAATTTTCATTGATTATCGCAATTATTTTCTTATATTGTTAATTTGTTAAATTTTCCTGACAAATTTATATAACAATTATGTTAACGCAAATTATTTTGGTTATTTATATAAAAGATGAAATAAATTATCAAAACATGGGGTAGTATGATCGGTTTATTCACGGTACAAATATTGATAATGCTTTTTTGTATTCTTAAATTAATTTGGTAACCGAAAAGTTTTCCTACGGTGTCCGAAAAATCTGGGGTCATATCTGGATCATATCACTGAACATTTATTTGTGGCAAGATCTTACAAACATTTGTCTTCTTCAAAGATGTATAACGGCACCGTTTGATGCTTTGCATCAATGTTTTTATTGTGAGAAAATTAAGAATTAGCATATTCTAAAGTACTTTTTTCAATTTTTAAAAACATGTTCGTCATTATTAACAGAGTTGTAATTAAACACATTAGTTCTAACGGGTTTACTGTATTTATAACAAATGAATGGCGTCTCGACATTATGAAAATAACAAGTTGTTAAGTAACATGCATTCGTAACATTAAATATTTTGGGAATATCAATTAAATCAATATCTTTGTTACACAACATAATTTTTATTATAATTCAGTTTTTTTGTTCTCCTGGCTTTCGATGAAAGTTTTTAAATAATATTATATGTAAGAATGAATAATAATGGAACATACATACAATGGATCTGTTTAAAGAATTATATATTTACATTCATCATCAACTTTCTTTAAGGAAGAAACTGAACGACAGCACAGGGCACTTAACAATTTGTTTCCGATGGAAGTTTAACTGTATGGTTTCCAAAATAATCCCAACACAGATTAAATTTTGACTACTAAACACAAACCATTGAAAGCATGCCTGGAGCTTTCGTGCGTGCACTACGGACTTCGTCAGCATAAGGGTCTAATGGTGGAGACCGCTACAATCTCTCATTGGCGTGAGCGATGTTAACGATTATTAGCGATGTTAGCGGTCCCCAGCATTAGGCCATTGTGTCAACAAAGTCCGTGAAAGCTCCCGGTATGCTTTCAATAATTAGTGTGTGGAAGTCAGAAGTTCAATCTTTATTTGGATTATTAACATCTTGTGTTTACCATTATTTTGAAATATACTGAAACAACCATTGAAAGAAAATATCCGTTTAGATTTTGGACATATATTACCATTTTTCCGCTTGCCATTTGATTGTTTATTTCTAATGCGTTTATTAAATAAGGAAAATACATGAATATAACTATCATTAGAAATATAGCCAAAAAAATTATTTAAGCCTAAAGGGTAGTCTGTAAACGCTTGATATTTTCAATTTCTGCAATACATCTTGCTTTGACTTGATATTCACCAGTCGTCGAATTGTCAAAAAATAAGTGTTCCACGAGTTGAATGGAAATATTTGTAAAATAATGTCCAGTAGTGTCACAATGTTGGTAAATTTAATTGTTAAAATTTGTAGTCGATTTTTTTTTTTATAAAAGTGTTCTTTTAAATGAGATTTAAGCGACCGACCAGTCTGACCAAAGTGCGGCCCACAAAAGGGTTCATTTAAGGTAATAACATAAACAACGTGCATAAACTTTCATGAAACGTAACTTTTTATTTTAACTGTGAATTTGCGGTTATTAACACACGATACATTGTTTAAAAATGTACAACATATACACTTTAGAAATAAGAACAGGTGGTGTACGAAGCATATTAATTTTAATACTTGGCTTAGAATAAAGTAATTATATGTAACCATTCGGTATTTGAATACTACGTGTAATCGGAATCGTCAAAAGTGTAATGAGCACTCTAAGAATTTTAGTAACAAGTCTATCCATACAGAGAAGTTGGTAAGAAACCACCAGTCTTGTAGTAACATTAACATGTATTGCCTAAAATTGACTAAAACATAGTCTTCATAAAAACAATGGTCAGCCAATACTCAACATATATATAAGAATCTAAGTACAAGAATGGTCTTTTAAAACAGCCACCGGAAAAAAAACTTTGCGAAACCGAAATTTCGCAAACTTAAGTTCTCTTTTTCATTAAGATATTACTATTTTACATATAGTATTCGTTAACACGTTAACACGTTTAATTGTGATCAATAATTGATGATTTGTACATAAAAAATGCTTTTCTTTCGTGATAAAATTGATATACAAAATTGGCTTTCCCGTGAGGTTGTTCCATTATCCAATGTAATTTTTCGTATTCCCACTGGATTTGTTTCCCACTGTTTCAGGCTGTTTCAAAAATCCCATGGGATTTATGTAAATTTTAAAACCGCGTTTGTATGTCTTTTTTATGAATAAAAATTCAATATATAACCATGATACAATCGTTCTATATAGACAAAATATTATATTTGACTGTTATAAAATATACCAATTTAAAAGTGGGAACAAATCCCATGGGATTTTATTCTTATTTTGCTTTTCATTTTCCCACTCCCATAGGATTTTTTTTCTCCATTTAAATTAGATAATATACTGGATTCAACTATTGAAACTGCTTTTTGAATGAAATTTAATAGCAAATATCAATATAAATTACAACCTTTGATACTTAACAAAATATTATTCGGTTTGGGAGTACATCAATCAAGGTAAAAACTATTTCTGATTTATAGGTCAATCATTTATGTATTGGTTTTTATTTTTTACATTCTTTGATTCATTTGTTTATTTATTTTTTTATTTGACTGTTCTATTTAGTTAGTTAGTTAGTTAGATAGTTAGTTAGTTTATTTTTCATGGATATGTGTTATATTTAAGTACTTTTATTATTATTATTATTATTAGTAGTAGTAGTAGTAGTAGCAGTAGTAGTAGTATTAGTAGCAGTGGTATTAATTGTATTATTATTATTATTAGTTTTATTATTATTATTATTATTATTATTATTATTATTATTATTATTATTGTTATTATTATTATAAACTCTATTTTTGCATAGAATAAATTAAAGTTCCATTTGCATATAATTTAAAAACAATATTCTGAAAGATTTTTATAAACAAATTAATTGATCACTATTGACCATTATGGACCACTTTGGGAGTATTGATTATGTTTAACATTACTGGTTAGATCAAGAAATAATTTTCGATTTATCGCTGTTTATTGGCCAATAAACAACGATTTGGAGTTCTTATGCGTAGGAAAAAAACGACGGCGTTAGCCTGAGTCGTTTAATAGCCAAACATCAGAACGTCAAAGAGTTTTTATTGGCCAATAAACAACGGTAATGCGAAAATTATTTCGATTCTAACATTATTTGACATATATTTTGTAAGAAATACATGTGAAATAAAAGGTATCAAACACATTTTTTTGAAACAGTGTTATTTAAAAAATCATTTGTGTTACCAATAATGTCTGTATTGTAACCATTATCTAAGAGTACTAAGTACGCTTCATTAATCTGTTCTTACCATGTGTAACTAAAAAATGTCAAATGACATGACTCGGTAAAACAAGTTAGCTCTATTAGAATACTGAAAATTCTAAATAAGAATAACATGCAAGGAATTTTTTGTAAAGGTTGTCTTTGTTGTTACATTTTTGTCCAAGGTGTTATTAATAAACAATGCATCATGGAAGCAGTATGGTGGTATTCTTGATTATTGGTCAAAAAGCGTTTTACCAATTCAGGTGTTGATTGTTACAGTTAACTTGGCTATTGTAAACAGTTCATAACAGTTCTCTCAGTCATTATTATAAATTATTTGTCCCTTACGTTACTTTTCTGTCCATGGTCTAACTGCAATTTCCTTGGTGTTACTGTTATGTATCGACAGTGAATTTTTTCCTGTATATTTGTGATGTCATGTCACTGTTCATTTAGAGCATACACCACATAATCGAATATTCATGTATTATTTGTCTAAAAAAACGTTCAAATTAGTGAGCATTGCATAATTGTGTTTGTTTCATGTTGATTGTATTGTTAATTTAGTACAATATTCAGTTTCTAATTTTTAGGAATTATTTTTGCACGCGTAACACCAAGGACACCAGCAGGTAGCAGCATGTCAGTAATATAACAGTTTCTAGTCAATCGTGTTAAACTCTTTATGTTCATCAGTTGAATACATTACCTCAACGTTTTAGTGAGGCAACAAAAGATATAAACACTTTAAAATTTCACTCTTCGATTTTTAAAAATAGCCAACTTGGAATATGGACATAATTTGATAATGACCCGTATAAAATGTAAACGATAGCGAAACTCCAGATGCAATAAAAATAGAGAATCTCTCATCAACAAAGTATGATTCTGATCAATGTCAAGTGACGAATTGCCTTTTTAACACAATATGCAACACAAAAACACACGCAAATCAGACACACCACAACGATAATTAAAACTGCCGTTGCCATCTGGGAACGGTCAATTCAAAGCACGCACCAAGAAAGAATCAAATTACAGGCGAACGGTCAGTAACAACTAATATGTCCTTAAGTAACATAACATTTGGAGGCCTGATACCAGTCAAAAAGGACACGGACTCGAAGCAAAGGGTGCACGGAGCTAGCTACCGTTATACAAAGTCTTACACTATAACATTTGGAGGCCTGATACCAGTCAAAAAGGAAATGGAATTAAGCGAAGGATGCAAGGAGCTAAATGACAAAAGGCTGAGGATAGAGAAACAACAAACTGATACTAGGATATGCACGCGTGGACAAATGGAATCTACATAACTTCTTATTTAACCATGTTTCATCAAAGCATTATTCATTTGGCCAAGTTTAAACCTCATCCATTGAAAAACTGAAGCTGATGAATTGTAAACAAGCTCTTATCTTAAAACTCTTAAAACTTATCTTAAAACTCTTAAAACGTATCTTAAAACTCGTATTAAAGTGATTAAATCATTATGATGCAGTAACAAAATTATACATATCGTGTAATAGATAAACTTTACATATTTTATGATCTAGTGACATAACGTGTGTTATGTCACTGTTATGTCTAATCCGTCTTGATACATACTCAAACTAGTACTAGACCAATTATTTATGCTGCCAAAGTTTCATACATGTAGATTTGCATGGTTTAAAGAGTGGACCCCCGACGATGGACGCCGGAAAGTCTACTGACGTTAATACTGAAATTGACGTTCAACATGCAGCTGCGTTTATAACGAACCTTGTTATTGACATGTTTGTGTCATTATCAATAAATCAAGCAAGCATAGTGGGAGCAATTATTTGACAGTGTCATCCAATATTTTAGTTTCCCTAGAGCCTCACGACTTATTTTCGAAAACATTTTGGCTACTGGAAGAAAACCGATTACATTAGTTCATCAGAACCATTTTGTAGGTAAGGTAAAAGTCAAATATGTTGTATTAAGTAATCGCTATAAATGATATTCACCAGAACATTACCGCTCTTTATATTTAATCATATGCAAAATGCGAACAATACGAAATTGTAACGCATATTTTTAACGCCATAAGACTGCCCGTACGCCTGCCCGCTCGTTTTTCGCCAATCTATAAGCCAATTTTTGTCGTTGAAACTCCGGCTAATAAACCTGTGTTTTGCAGAAAGTGTAATATAATAGTCACAACATAAATAAATACCTGTTTGGTCTATTCCTTTGAATAGAAGAACCTGAAACACAATAGTAAAATGCTTAAATACATAACTCACAAATGATTAAAATATAGTAAAGCATTAACTAGTGACATAATATAATAAATACATTCACAATATTGACTATATAATTTGCGTTTGGTATATTTACAAACTTTAATCCTTAACCATATAGTACAACATAAAAACAAAACATTAATGTTTTATATTACGACAATATGCTAGTTTCGTTACAGTTCAGACGTCAAACGCTATTAAGACAATTGCCAACCTTCTTTTTTAGACCCTTTATTCTCTCCGCAAATGCTTGTATCCTCGCAAAGTCATCCTGAATGGTTGTCCGTCGTTCGGAAAGTCCTCTGATGAAATTTATGTCGCTGTCGATTTTTTGTTTCATTTCGTTTTCCAGCTCGTTAAGACGAATGTAGCATACCTGCATACTTTCTTTCACTTTTGTTTTAATTTCCGCTGTACTGACTACATGCTGATATACGTAATTAGCGTAGTTTTGACAAGCCTCTCTAATTTGGTATTTGTTGTCATTAGCCTCTTCGAATTGTTGTTTCATTGCTGAAGTATTTTTTGATTCTTTGATGAGTTCGAAAAGAAACACTGGAAGACCACCCAAAGCGATAAATGGCATAACCGGCGTAAGCAGCACTGTAGATACAGCATATTGTCCATATACATTTCTCACATATTTCGGAAGCAATTTGGAATCGTCTAAGGCACTGAGTTTTGATTTAAATGATGGAAGTTCCCTTTCAAGAGCTGCTTTGATTTGATGTTCTAGGCGTTCAACAACAGCCTGTACATGTGTATTCATTTCTTCAAGTATTTTCTCATACAGTTGTGTACGAACGTTTGCAGCTGCTTCGTGGCAAGTGTTATCACTAGGGAGCATGTGAAGTCTGTTGAAGAGAACACTAAAATACAGTTGCATTCACTATCAATTATTATCAATAATTTACTATAATAATGGTAAAATAATAATAATGAAACCAATATTAATACTAAAACTTATGATAATAATACTAATGATAATGATAATGACAATAATAACAATACTACTACTACTACTACTACTACTACTACTACTACTACTACTACTACTACTACTACTACTACTACTACTACTACTACTACTAATAATAATAATAATAATAATATTGTTCATGATAATAATAATAATAATAATAATAATGATACTACTACTACTACTACTACTACTACTACTACTACTACTACTACTACTACTACTACTACTACTACTACTACTACTACTACTACTACTTCTGCTACTACTAGTACTAATAATTATGATAATAATTATAATATTTACGATACTACTACTACTACTACTACTACTACTACTACTACTACTACTACTACTACTACTACTACTACTACTACTACTACTACTACTACTGCTACTACTACTACTACTACTACTACAACAACTACTACTACTATTACTACTACTAATTATTATTATTACTATTATTATAATAATAGTAATAAAAAAAATAATAATAATAATTATTATTATTAGAATAAATACAATAGTAATGATAAAAAAAAAATAAAGATAAACATAACAATAAAAATAAAAATAATAATTATCATAATAATGCTTCTACTAATACAACTACTTAGAAGAAGAAAAAGAAGAAGAAGAGGAATTATTATTATTATTATTATAGTTATTATTGTTATTTTAAGTATTAATAATAATAATAATATTATTATTATTTTGATGATGATGATGACGATTATTATTATTATTATTATTATTATTATTATTATTATTATCATTATTAAAATAATAATAATAGTAATAATAATAATAATATTAACAATAATAATAATACAAATAACAATAATAATATTAATGATACTACTACTACCACTACTATAGTACAATAGTACAATACAGTAAATTACAATAGTAATAATAATAATACTAACAATAATAATAATAATAATCATAATTATCCTTCTACTACTACTACTACTCCTTAGAAGAAGAAAAAGAAAAAGAAGAAGGAGAAGAGCAATTAATATTATTATTGTTGTTGGTACTGTTATTATGATTATTATTATTATTATTATTATTATTTTTTATATTATTATTATTATATTATTTTGATGATGATGATGATGATGATTATAATAATAATGATAATAATAATAATAATGATAGTAATAATAATAATAATAATAATAATAAAAAAAAATACTACTACTACTACTACTACTACTACTACTACTACTACTACTACTACTACTACTAATAATAATAATAATACATTTAATAATAAAAACAATAATAATAATAATAATAATTAATAATAATGATGATGATGATGATGATAATAATGATGATGATGATGATGATGTTTATGATGATAATGATGATTATTATTATTATTAATATTATTATTATCATTATTATTATTATTATTATTATTATTATTATTATTATTATCATTATTACTATTACTATTATTATTATTATTATTATTATTATTATTATTAACAAAACGACAACCTGCATATGCGTTGTTGTGTGCCCATAGCAGTTACACGAGCGTATATTTCTCCAACCTCAATTTGAATTGCATCTTTCATACCATGGCGTTGGCTAGCAATAAAGTGTTCTATATTTTTTACTAGTTCTGTAAACCGTTGTATGGCCATTTTGTTCTTCTCAAGCAGTTGCCTGTCGCTTAGACGTGAATGTTGTATGTATGTACCAGTTATAATTAAGCTCTTGTCCAGGACATTTTCTAACCACCTGTAATTTGAACAGTCGTTTATATTTAAAGACAGTTAGCTTATTATTTGAACGAAACACTTCAATACATATTGTCCACCTCCTTTTTTATTTGATTGTCGCTATTGTACATGGTGCTCAGGTTGTAACTATAATTAAACAAAACTACCGATCATAACTTTATTGGAATAAGTAGATTGTTTTACTTAGCACAAAACCACTAGCTTATAGTTGTTAGAAAGATTAAGACATCAACGAGATATTTTAGGGATATGAATCAGAAACCAAAAGTAGATTAGTTGGTACTGAAGAAAAGTATCCCTTTCTGTTTGTTATCCATTTCCATGCATAATTTGCCTTTTTAATATTAAAGGGACTGATAACACAACCAACTTTTAATCACGTTATATATATGATTAATTTTAAAATAAACAAACTGTTATCAAGGAAATGGTTCGCATACAGTATACATTGTTCGTTTAAACAGCTTTACATGACACTAATTATACGAAATAGTCTTTTTGCCAATGATCTAATTTCATGCCGTCCCTATTAAAGCAGATCACACATGCGTTTGTTTTCATTTTTCGTATTGTCGCTGTCGACTAAGTGTTAAAAGTGCTAACATTTAACCGAAAGTATTTATATTATTGTTGATAATTGGTCATGGGTTTACACACGTCATTTATTCAGTCTATTGATATAACCCACTAAGAGACTCGTAGTTAAAAGTCTATACCCCACGCGCCAATTTTAATCTTATTGTCACACAAACCACAATGCAAACACTCCACTTGGTGTTCTCAGTGAACCGACACTCATAACCTTGTACACTTCGGATATCTTTAATGATTTGACATGGTTATTAGGTCACTTTTAGCGGGAAACAGCCCGGTGACCTGAAACTGTCTTGGTGACTGTCAAGATTTGAATCGTCTTTACCTTTTTAGATACTACAATTATCACTGGAAGATAGGCAAAAAACTTCGTAAATTCGAAAGAAACACGCTAAAAATAAAAACTGAGTAAATTCCTGAGCAAATATGAGTAAAAATGAGCAGCACTGAGTAAAAAAGAGCAACTACTGGTATTTGCAACAATTTTGAAAAATGCAAAGAAGCAGTTAAACCCATTTCAGTTTTGAAATATTTTCAGCTCCTATATATACAATATGATGAATTGTAACACCTCATTCTTCTAGGAACCTGTGTTAGCGATGTTAAAGTTTGTCAGAAAAACATGAATTATAAATTGTATATGTCTGATCCTAAAATGCGGGCGGATTTTTTTCGACCAAAAACATCATTGTTTTCGGAAATGCAAAAACAGACATACATGGAATTAACTTTGCCTATACAGAGTGTTGTGGACAGAGCTAAATTTGAGTTAGAGCGTATAAATAATCGGAACACTGCGGAACCTATAAGTGGTAGCAACGCTGGTGAGGAAAAGGTGAAACTGAGACGTCTGCACAAGCAAAAGGCAAACGCAAAAATCAAAATTACACAGATATTTTCAGCTGAAAGGACAACGAACGACCTACAAAGAAAACTTTAAATTCATCGGTAAAGAAATTATAAAGTCTGGTAAATTACAAAAATTGGACGACGTATTCGGATAATTTAGAGCTCAATCCGTACAAAAACTTGTTTTCCTGTAGTATGTGTAACAAAACATTTGCCAGAAAGTACAACCTGCTTAGACATAAACAGGCAAAACATTAGCAAGAAGCTGAGGACGTGGATTTCGAGTCGACCACGCTGAACGAGGAAGCAGATAGAAACACGATGGACCGCCTTGTAGAGGAAGTATTTGAACAGTACAAGGACAGATATGAAGATGAAGTCTTAGCTTTAATGAATAAATAAAACATCTCCGAAGAAGACGCCCGAGATCAGACATTTAACTTTATGAAAACTACTTATCGCAAAGCACTTACACATGTATTTACAGAAAATGTGTTTTGGATCATTGCGCTCAAAGACTCTCAAGTTTTTCAGTCGATCAATATGACGGTTGACAGTGTTATACAAACTTAGGACTTTGACAGTGAGGAAGCATGGAAATATGCAGTCAATATATATTTTTTTTATCTTAGAAGCTGTAATTGATGGATATAAGCCACCAGAACTATGAAATAAATGAAAATGACACACTTTTCAATTTGTCAAACAGTATGTTGTGTATTTTGGAGTTATATGTTTTAATAATACGAGAAAAAATGCGTCCTGTTTTATATCTGGAATTACATAGCAAAACGGTAGTAAGTGTGTACGAAAACAATTACTTTGTATCTAAATATCGAATGGATCATAACGATTTACACATAGACATCATATTTTTCTGCAAAAATAAGAAGAAGTTATGCTGTTTTTTTTTGTTTAAAAAAATTCACTCGTTTGTTGATATTGTGTAAAGTTACCCAATACGTAAAACAACAAATACATGTAACAGTTATTGATGTTTGGGACCTGCTAGATGTAAGTTCTGTTTCCGCTGGATACTAGTATGTAATCTCTTTGATTTGCTATTTTGTGTTCAAGTTACTAGTGAGTAGTCTCTCTGTATATACATTACAATTGGTGCGTTCATCTTTTGGAAAAAGAAAAACGATTACAATGACACTAAATACATACAACAAATGCACACTATCTGCAGAAAAATTACCTTCAAAAGAAAAACTTTTTTTACGAAAAAACAAAACACAAAAACAACACACGAGCAGTTACCGTTTTGTTACTCGTCAAAACGAGCAGTTACTCTTTTGTAACTCATTAAAATGAGCAGTAACTCTTTTGTTACTCATCACAAATAAACATTAGTTTTTTTTGTTTATTTTTAAAATAAGTCGTTCACTGTTAAACATTTATCCGTTGTTTTACTAAGACAAATGTATATGTGTTACTTGAAAACGGAGGTGCAACGCTGCATATAGATATTTGCTTCACATTCCTAGTCCTTTTTAGAATAATTTAATGAAAATAACACCACTTTAATTGTTTTACAACAAACTTTACTATTCAACACATAAAAGAAGATACATTTTTGTTACTTATTTTAAGGAGCAATTACTAAATTTGTTACTAATTAAAATGAGCAGGTACTTTTTCGTTACTCACCAAAATAAGCAGTTTCTCTTTCGTTACACACAAAAATGAGCAGTTACTCAAGCACTTGTTATTTGACTAATATGTGATAAACGTATGTTTATTTTTTTAAATTGTTGCAAATTGTACTAAAACAATTATGTTTGTGTAAATTGAAAACATAGATGCAACACTGCAGATAGATATTTGCTTCAAATTTCTATTCCTTTTTATAATATTTAAACGAAAATGACACCACTTTAACTGTTTTACAACAATGTTTTCTATTCAATACACTCATTTGTTACTCATTTCAAATAAGCACTTGCTCTTTCATTCATCTTTACAGAAAAATGGTTACCTTTTTTTGTAAAGAAAGCTTTTCCTACTCAGAAAGTATAAACTGGAACACTCTTAACACATAGAAACACTGCAAAATTATAAAACATGCTTAATAAATTATAAACATTTTTTAGACAATTTCAATGTCAGCCATAAATTATGCACCATACCGTCTATATGACAACATTATGTGTTTACTGCAAATCCCCTTTTGGGCGCAACAAAAACAAACATGTATGTTGGCTCTACATGTAATTTAAGCGCTTGATTTGAATATTATTTTGGTGCAAACAATAAGAACATGACACACAGAATATGAATGAACTAATCTAAAGTCATTGATTCATTGTCATTTTTGAATTGGAATGTCTGACGGCAAATGTTAAACTTGCCTCAACAACTGGGTTAACCAAATATATATTACCAGCAGGTAACCATGCACAACTATGTCAAATGGTTCTGTCACTAAACTATTTACGACGGAAAGGTAATGTGGTCAGTGCAAGGAGAATATCAACAGAAATACAAAATAAAGATTATGACAACATTTAAAGTCACCACTATGTCATATGTATAATGTGAATTCGCAACTAATAACTGGTAACTTTTACTTCAGTGGTTAACTTATAGGGTCTGTGGTAACAATCATCTGTAATCAGTCATTCATCTTAGCGTATTCAAAGCTCATCATGACAGCCCTGAGCACATGCACATGCCAGTTAAACTTTATACTACAACAATGTGTATTTAAATACTTTTACAAACTATAGCAATGTCTACTCATCACAGTCTACGGTTATTAAGTAATATGACGTTTAAATTTTTGTGAAGATAAAATTGTATACACATAAATTCAAGTTTTCTTAAGAATATGGTATTGATACAAATCTGTGCTCACGGTATACACAAATTGTATCACGTAAAAATCTACAACGATTCGATCTTAAACTCTATCAACATATAACGGACTTATCTATTCACATGTTAGGACAGGCACTTTATACAAATTTAGCCTATTCAGATTTAAAAAACAAACGCTTGAATGTGAATACTTAACAATTCCCGCTCTAATGACCAATACTCTGGGGGATTAAAACATCCGTTTATGGATTGGCTATGCAATGATCGAGCGCACATGTCACACTATCAACTGCCGTTATTTAGACTAGGATTAAACTTAAACTGACTATGAGATTCTGGTCGATAATGAAACAGACCAGCTTACAAAATCTTCATAACGTTACAACTAAGGACTGTCCGCACGCATCAATTACGAAATAGAGATGAGCTTTAAGTGCTGACGTATCGTTATCTTTTCTGTAACACTATATGCATTTAAGTGACCTTGAAGTTAGTACACGAATCAAATGGTCTCAATCCGATGTTGAAGTAATCCAGATAATAGGCATGCGCAAAAGTAACCTAAATTGACTGACCCAAATAACCAACCTTGACTCTGACACAGATGATGACGTAGGGTTGACCTACTGATCTGGATCTGGGACTGGATCCACCGGACCCACCTGTAATAACCGTCATTTGCTACTTCTGCTACTGTGTCAATACAGGTAGTTTCTATTATTTGCACTGAGTGCAAAATAACTCTCCATCATTCACGGGCGCGTAATGACGCAATCACTTGTTTTACGTAATTCAGAAGTTTTCATGAAGTGTACAATTCAAACTAGGACGCGAGTGTGTTGGAATAAAAAAAAAAGCAATCGGAATACACTATTTAGTTTTGGATGGAATATGTTAATACAGTTTTGTATCAAAACGTGTATGAAATATATGACTCGAATCGAACAGGTGAGGTGAATCCTATTTCACTTGTCTACAATTAGAATGTACTCGGATACCTGGATAGTTGTGAAAAGCGTGGCCAAACTAAAGGTGTTTGGATGTAGCCTTCGTTTAGTTTTTATAACTTTTCAACGGAAATTTACGTAAAGACATTTTAGTTTGATGAAGACAAGTAAACCGTTCCTGTGTTGGTTGTTCAGAGAAAGTCTATCCTCAAAGAAATACATCAGCAGTTTTGAAATAGAATTGAAGGAAGATGTTTTTTTCACCTTAAATAATTATGCCATGTGCAAATTAACAACTCATTTTTGAAGCTTGATCTTGTGTAAAACTAGACCACAATACGTGGTAGTATACAATTACTGCAATGATTCTAAATATATCTGAATTACATATTTGCTGTATTTTGATTGTACATCTTCGACCATAACTGTTTTTGAATATTGGTATATATATCTTTGTAGCCGTATGAGCATGCATTTGGAAGGTAATGTATCTCAAATTTATTCTTAGATTAAATTCAACTTACGAATGATAGAAAATACTTACATTTGCGCTTGCAATGTGGCAATGTATTGTGCTGTAGGTATCAGATCCGCCAGTCTTCCCAGCACTTTGCAGAATTCAGGAGTGATCGCACCTCGATCTTGTATCCACTGAGCCTCCGTTGTTGAGAACGGAATAATCTGACTGGCATCCAAGCCGTCCCAGAGCTTTTGCAAATTTCGCACTGTATCCTGGATGACGCTTTCCTTTTCTGCAGACGGTACCTAAATTGAATGTCATTTTTATTGTTAATGAATGAACCAATAGCTGACACTAGAGATGTTTTTTACGTCTGACTTTGAACTTAATTAGATTGACAATACCTGACACTGAAGTGTTTTCTTAATTATGAATGATTTATTATTTACTTTAGAATAAGCTATATATGGCAACGCCTGCCATTTGATCTGACTCCGAGATACACCCATACACAGAATTGCATTATGTACAAACATGTACAAATGGACGTGGATTATTAATATTTTTTCACTTAAAATGTAAATACCAGAAGTCATTTTAAAAATACCTCATCACATTTATTGCACACGATGATCGCATTCTGAACGTGAACATAAAGACTGGTTCTTGCTCTTTTTTTACTTCTTCCACGAAAGTTCTCACCAAAAAATTGAAGTTTGTAGATTATATAAATCATATGCACCAAATAAATATTAGTGGACATTGCATTGAGGTGCACTATAGTTGGTTTAAACATATTTTATTTCATGAACACGTTTGGGTAAACAAAACATATACTATTAAAATAATCCGCACGTTCAGAAAATGGATATGAACGGAAGATAAAATCGTATATGGTTCTTGTCCATAAATAGTATTCGCATGCAAGTATGTAACATTTCTATAAGCGGCAGTCATGTGTAAGAAAACAACAATTTAGGATGCTGGTTAGAAAGAGATATAGGATAATATCCTATAGAATAATATAAATCCTAGAGAGTGGAGAACGACTTGTAAATGGTAGAGGTGAAACCTCGGATAGAGAGTAAAAAGTAATGGAATACTGATTCGACTGCGCCATAATTGCATAATGGTGATTGAACAATATTGCACATATATATATATATATATGTTGCTTAAGTGAACTACATTTAGTTCTGAGTCTGGAGTAGAGCATCTGTTTGCGTGTTTCACCATAACAATATAATACATTAGGTTTAATATTATCATTATCAAGTTGCTATTTTAAAGTGTTAAGAGAATCAACATTTCGTGTTTCCAGATGAAGGTTGTTCCATTCAATTATTTTTGATGGTACAAATGAATTTGAATATGTTGTTGTAAGGGTTGTCACTTTCTAATATTTGCTCCATTTCGCAATTGATAAGGGTTATTAGCTCAGACTGTATCAGGCATTATAGAACATCGGCGTTGGATTTGCGGAAATTTTATACATGAGATTAAGTTTATGTTTCTGGCGCCGAATATTTAATGTTTCCCACCCAACCTCTCTTTGTAACTCGTTTAATGACTCGTTTATCGAAACAAGTTTGGTAAAACAAAATAAAATTTGCGCTGCTTCACTGTTAATTTTTTCAAAGTAATCTTTTTCAAATTGACAGCAATTGTCAAATACTACATCCGAATATTCAAGTATAGGTCTTATATACGAAGAATTGTATTTCAAATTGTTTGCAATACGTTTCATAAGAGATCATATTATTACTAACAATGAAAATAATTTAAAAATACGAACACACTAAAAAAATACATTTCAACACTATTGTGGGAAATATGTATAATTGTCTCATTGCTGTAGTACGAGTAACAGCTTTTACATTACTTTAAACATACCCTTTGCTGTACGCCGCCAGCATTCATAATGTCAATGATATAAATGAAGGCTGCAGCGTTTTCAACGTAGTCCAGAACTATTTGTGTCATTTCTTGTGATTCACCAACACCTGGGCTGTCAACGATGACGACGTTATTCTGAAACATTAGAATAACTATACATTAAGTTACTACCACCTGCATGCTACTAAGTTGAATTTTAAATAATTTCGTTTCATAGTATTGTCATTTTATAAAAGGCGAAAACGGTGAAAATTGTAAATAAACATAAAATTATTGCTTTCAGATCAACAAAGAATACGTGGTTCAACTATTGCTGAGAAATATATAAAAGCATCAAGTCGTTGTATTTGTTAAATTCTATGCACCGTATTAAATAAAACCGATTCATATATTACTGTATTACAATACTATGTGAATGTAACGTGCTCAACCACACACACACACACACACACAAGCACGCACAATCACCCAAAAATCATACCTTCAAACAATTAAATGGTCCATGTATTTTTTTCTTCCGTACGCGTTTGTTGACAGCTTCTGCTTTAATAAATTCCATAAATGTATTTGTATCTCCTTCATCCGATTCACCTTTAACATGCGTTTTTATTGATTGGTCATTATATTCTACAACTGCTTCAAGAGCGCCTGCATTGCTGTACCTCAATTCGCAAATTGTGTGCGTGTTGCTTAGAAGGCTACAAGGCAGAAGACATTGCCCTAGCAACAGGTTGATGAAAGACGTTTTGCCGGCACCAGTTTCTCCTTTAGGTAAAAAAGATACAATTAGAGTGGCTTCACCCTCCCCAAATATCAGTCGTGTTCAGTCGTAATCTGAGGCTAAATAATGAGTGTCCAATTGAAAGGTATGTCGCGAACAATTAATTCGTTAATAACGCTTATTTTGACGTGAAGATACATTCATACATTTGATCACTTCCATAACAAATTCGCTCATATTTGATCAATAATTATCGACACATACAACTCTGATGTATAATAAAAGTCAAACAGTGTAATCAACGTAAACATGGATGTAATGAAGTTTAATTCATTAAAAGTTACCTTATAATAATAATTGATATTTTTGTTAAACTTTCATACCATCTGATGCATCAGTTAGGGATAGGAAGTTGAGAGCAAAATCTAAATTATAAATAAAAACGCATGTATGATAGCTTATTTTAAATTGGGACTAATCAATGACCTAAAATGTGCAAGATTTTCAGCTGCAACAATCTAAACAATACTGAACTAATAAAGTTAAGTTGTATTACCTAATACTAAAATCGGTGACCTATAATTTTCAAAGTCATAAATGCGATCTGTTAAGTATTTTTGAATGGATGGAAAAAACGTGTTCAGATCTGAAAGCACTCTGCCGTTTTCGTTGATAAACTGACGTGCTTCTGTATACAATGTACAGATCGCGTCCATCCTAGGGCGTTCAATGTTGTGTCTCTCATTCATCATATCTCCTATCTGAAAAAAAAAGAATATTTCAAGATTTTTTCAAAGGCATCCATGAAAGTAGTTATAATTATATGCAAAGAGAAATACGAAATTGAACAAAAGTAGATAAGGCTAAAAAAAGTTAATGAATTGTTTCTCAGGCAGCGCCGCATTTTTTTTCTGGCCCCGTCACGATTTTGATTTAATGCCAAACAAGTGTTTATTTACTGTTTTTGACGATCGCGCCCGGGTTTTAAAGCAGCAGTCCAGAGATATGTAAATAAAGCTAAAACTTTGCAGAAATTGTTTCTAATGGGTATGATACTGAACACAATACAAAAACTACGCATTGAAATCTGTGAATTATTAACATTTTGGTAATTTGTTATCGTCTATGTTCTGTATCGATAACTGGTGATGACTCTGGAGTAAACCAGCATGTACATTATAGTATATTCCAATCGCTTCTGAAAAAAAAGTAAAATGCCTTTCGTACATAAGAAACAGATTTCGGACGAATAAACACCATAAACGTTCATAAGAACTATTACTAAAATTACGATGCATTGAATTAGGTTCCATGGACAGCGGCTTAAAATTAAAAGAATCCGCATTTTAACAGCGAAGAAGAATAACCCAGTACATATTTCGGTATTTCCAATAACTTTTTCCTGTTTGATAAAACATTATGAATTAAATGTACACGAATTGCAAAATACTGTGTAAATCTCAACTTTGAAAAACAGTTTATATTCGATTGGGCACCTTTATAAATATCGTAAATTTTTTTATTTAAACTTTTTTTTCGTAGATGTTTTTGCTTATGTAATAGCATTGCATATTTTGAAGACAATCTGTGTCAAGATAATTCCTATCAAAACAAACAAAAATGCCAGCAGCATTGAGAAGTGTGGATTTTCCTTTCTAAAAAGTGTTGATGTATTGCAAAAATAATTTATGTTTTTGACCGTTATAAAAATATAAATATTAGTTCTTTAATGATGATGGTATTTCAAGTTCAAGGCACTGATGTTAATTATGAACATTCCAAATTATAGCCCTTTTACGTCAGTTTGCATAAATGACAGTTTGTAAAATGAGCAATAAATAAATATATATTTAGAATTTTGTAAAAAGGCATACTTAAGTTATTATTAAAACTTTAAATTGTATTTAATCTGTTCTTATTTACTTCTTTTAAATAGTCATTACATAATGCCAATAGGAAATATTTTGAGCAAAATACTTAAATAAATAATAATAAATAAATATTCGCCCTGCCTCCTGATTTTGTGTAAAAAGTGCCTGAGAAACAATTCATTAACTTTGTTTAGCCTTAGTGATTATTAAACTTTTATCACAATATCATTTGATACTTTAAAGATACTGAACTTCAGATGGCCTAACAAACTGTGCGTTTACTTGTAGTTATGCCGTAATGTTAAAAACATGCGAAAAATCATCACTATTTGTATAAAACACACTATTAAAAGCAATACTGTCATAAATTTATATTTCATTGAAAAATAGAAGTTAAGTTAGCTCGCACTTTCCTTGAGCGTGGTATTTCATATTTTAAATTACCGCGGTTTTCCCCAATACAAGCTATTTATTAGCACCTGATTCTAGTTTGCGCATGAGCGAGTCGACAAAACTAAAGTGTCACTTGACTATCCTTAATATTAATGGTGATGTTTTTAAAATTACTCGATGGGTTATAGCGTCTGAAAAGAAAACTTTATAAAATCGTTGTTTTTCAGGTAAATTAAAACAAACGTATCTAATATTTCAATGGTTTCTATATGATTATGTAAAAATAGTCACGTATTTTGGACAATTTTCTTACGTTTTTACGATTGGACCATCGGGTGTGTCCCTCTGAGTTGAAGTTATTTACGATAAATATAAATGACACTGTGTCCTGTAAGCCGTTGTTACGAAACCAATGTCGTTGGTTATTACGAACACGTGTTAATATGTGACACAAATTTAATTAATTGATGATTGTTTTCAAACAAATGACACGACATGTAATAACATTTAAATGTTCGGGCTGTTTTCACCATCAAGATATATATTTCGTCTTATAATCATTGTTTCTAGAAATAAATGCGGTAATTATCATATAAAGGGATTTGATGCGATGGTATTTTGTCTTGATGTAAAATGAACGGTGAGAAGAAAGAGCACTTTTAGAGGTGATCGCTTGTTAGCTCTTGAATATATATGTATATGATTTTGCTACATAACCAAACATGTATTCGATGTCAATATATAGACACTATGTATTTAATCCTGTGTTATCCTGTTGAAATGAAATTAAATTAAAAAAAAAAGAAAAACATTTACATGTTCTAAAAGTGTTCAAATGTCAATAAATAAATGTAAGAGAAGAAATTGTTGCACTTTTTGACATGCCATGCGTGACTATGTTTTTTCATTCCAGAAATCCAGATAGTATAAGCTACACAGGCAAATATAAACTCGATGCTTAGCTTAATGTACAAAGGGAAATAACTAGTATGGTTAACAGCGGTGTATTCATAACATGATATCCGGCTTTTGAAAAGGTACATAACCACGCAATGTATAATATTCACATTATAAGCACAACCCAAAACCCGCAACATATTGTTGTGAGTATCCTAAATTTTATTAAACGCGATGAAACACGGCCTACGGGCGATTCGCCAATGTATATAATAATAAACCGTGTTTAAAATTGAATGGAGTTTATACTGAATGCGCAAAACCTTTACGCAGCCCAAGATTAGGTGACAGGTACGCGTAAACTAGCTAGATAGTAACGTGTCAGCTTATGCTTTAAATAGCAATGTAATTGCACAACCGATGACATATCGTTAAACTCAATGGTGATATTGCTTTGTTGCATAATTCCAATGTGAAACGTGTGTCGAGCGCATAATGTATTACTCAGTGTGCTGCTTCAAATTTCTTTAATGCATTCTGAAGTATCTATGCAGTACCGAAGGTGAAAGATAATAGCCTGAATGCTACATCTGCAAGTGTGCGGCATATTCACCACATTTTAGTTAAATGTTCAGCAAACATCTGAACTTTGGTTCCTATGGGGCAACTGCAGTAAACTGGTCTATATTGTGAATATTTATGTTAGTATATAATTAAAATTGAGAATAAACTTTATATAATTTAGGTAGTGTTGGTTGGCATTTTCTTATTTGTATTTCGAAGTCAGATTTGTGGGTATCTTATATACCGTAAAAGGTCTATGTTTTCGGACACTTAAAAATAATTAAACAATTTCGTGTCCCAAAATTTGGATACACAAAAATAGTTTAGCGATGTTTGCAATGAATTTTAAATTATTTCCTATGTAAGATTTTGTTTTACAGAATATTACTCCAGGAATGCATTTTTGTCGACCGAGTTTAAAGATTACCATCTCGTATATTATTAACCTGTAATTAATGCAATACAAGATGCAATTTATGATTTGGTTGTTTGTTCTTGAGCCACAAATCTAAAACGATTGTCTTGAACACCTTCAAACATTCGTGCAATTTGTAATAGGGTGCGGTAAAATATGGAGCCTGTTTGTCACATTTATCGTGTTGAGTAGGGGCATAGTACCAAGTCCAAGTCCAAGTCCAAGTGCAAAATGCATTGCATAAACATTATAACGTGTTAAAGCACAATAAATAATATTGACATGAAGAAGTGCACAGTTACCAGAGCATATAACCGGAAAGTGTTGAGCATCACAAAAAAAAAGAAATAATGAAGTGTTATAAGAATTATGAACAAGTCATATCATTACATTGATTAATTAAATCAGCGTGGTGAATTTGTTACAAGTGTAAAATTTACAATAAAATAAATGTAAATTCATGTTTCTAGTTTATCGGAAAAAGTATATAAATTTAGAGGTATTATATTACGTAGAACAATTGGGAACAAGTCAACGCATTACACAGATAAATTTAAACAGCATGGTGTAAAGTTTGCTAGTGTAAAATGTACAATAAAACAAATGTAAATTCAAGTATTTTTTCTCAGTTTATCTGCAAAGTATATACATTTAGCGATATTATATAACTTAGAACAAGAGGTTGATTTTAGAAGCGACTCAAATTTGTTAAGCATGGTCTATTGACAAAAATAAGGTTTGAAGTAGATACCGGAATTGTTAATTGGCACTTATTGGCATAACAAAATATTTCAAATGCAACCGGTATCAGATTATCATAAATGGCACCAATTGACCTCATACTCTTATTCAGCTCCAATACAGTTATACAGGTTTAATACATTTCTTTGTTTCAATTGATTTGTTAATTAAAACCAATCCAATCAAATGTAACGATCCACCGCCTTCACTCATTCATCTGACTGTGCGATCTATCACCGCATTAACGCAAACAGGTTAGAATTCTGCTAAAATACCACTGTCATATAAGAAGTCCAAAAATTTAGATTTATTTATTATGGTGTTAAAATCAGGGTGTCCGTAAATATATAGTGACAATAAATAATTATTGTTTGTCTAAAAATGAGGGTGTCCGAACATTTATAGTGTCCGAAACATAAGCTCTTACGGTAACTATAATATGCACACATTTTCCAATCCAAAAGAGTGCAGATGGATACGCCAATAAGTGTCAATACTCACATTTGCTCTTACGACTCCGACGTTGTGAGCTCTTCTATTATGGATTTTATGAAAACGTTGTTACATAAGTTATAGTCAGTAAGACTGCACCAACATTTACAATAAATGTACATAACTTATTGATGAATTGTAATTTGTGGTTTAAAATAAGGTTTAATGAATCGTAGTATCATTTCTCCAGGAAAGCCACGAAGACTCAAACGCGGTGAAATCTTCTAATATTGTTTGAGATACGTCCATTAATACAGATTAAACAATCTTTCATACAAACAAATATGTGCATGAAAGCTGATGAATTCTAAAAACGTTTTTGTACAATTGAAGAAACAACAACAACGTTAACAAACCACTGTTCGTGGTGTTACTCCACACAGCACTTTGAGCTTCAACAGCAGCTTCAAACTCGATACATCTTGGTTTGACATGTGCCTGTAATCCACTTTAAGATCTCTGCATGCCTTGATTGCTTTTTGAATATCTTCAATGGAGTCAATATCTCTTTCTGTAAGACCACTTCCAGACGGTTGTACATTGCTAGCCGGCTCGTTAACTGAGTTGGAAGCTTCCGCAACCTAGCAAAGAATGTTATACCCAAACAAAGTGTATATGTACAGTTTAAATAAAGAAGTACCATCTTGATTGCGTTTTTAACTGATGTGTACTAAAATGGCATTAAGATAATATATGAATTACAATGCGTCCATGTTACGATAAAAATCCAAAATGTATTGATATTTAATTAAATGAAAAGTTATGCATAGTTGTGATGCATATGTAACATAGTTAATGACTACAGTATCTACTACTTGTTTATCGCTTAGACTGCATTATACGGGTGATTGGTCTACTTAATATATTATGCTTAATTAAACACAACGTCGATCAAAAATACCGTGTTTAAGGTTTATTGGGTTTTCATTCTTATCGGCATATTCATTACACAACGCAAGTTTAAGGTAACATTACATCTGGAAGCTTTAATGAACAAACTCAATACACTGTGCGCCAGATGGAATGTTTCACCTGATGCGATCAATAACAGTGTACTTGCTAGACGGCCTAAAGTACTACGGAGACTATATTTTAAAAACTCCAGTGATACACATATATATTTTAAAACTTGAACTTAGATAACCTAAGTTTCTATTGACATTGTACACAATGGGGATTTGGTGCTACATTGAACAGTTAAATATTAGTAATATTAATGCTAAAATAATTTTCCAACGTCGAAATCGGTCGTTTGAAATGCGTTCCTTGTACCTTACAGTACACATGCATTCTTAACGAACATGACAGTAGCCTTCAATCACTTTTTAAAACTCTATTTGCATTTCTATTTTAAACGGTTATGAACTATTATAATTTTTAAAAGCCGCATTCCATAAAATATTATTCAATACATCTTAAATTGGCAGTAGTTATTATCAACATAATTGTGAATGACGTTTATTCGACTGAAAACTGTTTCTTATTTACGAAAGGCGTTTTATAATGTATTTGTTCAAAAACGATTGGTACGAACTACTTATACACTAATGTGCATGCTGATTTACTCCAGAGGCATCACCAGCTATCGTATACAGATATATTTACGAAACAATTGTTTCCTAAAACGTTATTATTTTACCGATTTCAATGCGTTTTTGGATCTTGATCGGTAATATGTCCATTAGAAACGATTTTCTGCAAGGTTTTGTTGTTATTAACATATTTCTGGACTGCTGCTTTAAATATGAATTTACAATTGTTAAAAAAAACAAATCAAGCATACTTGTGTCGGGTTTGTTCCTCCACACAGCAGCTCGTGCTTCAATAGCAGCTGCAAACTCCAGACATCTGGCTTGGATATGTGCTTGTAATCAACGTTATGCTTGTCACACATACTTTTAGCCGATTCAATATCTTCTATGGAGCCAATATCACTTTCTGTAACATCCTTGCCAGACATTTTAGCTTGCATGTTCCTTGTATGCGCAGTAACTCTGTTGACAATTTTCACATCGGCGTCCGAACTGTTTGCTTGATAACTTCTACTGTATATAGTTCTTTGCTGCATTTTCTCTTCAAGCAATCATATGCAATTTGTATTCTAAATGTCCTGTGCATTCAATGAATATCTAACAATTCAGTCAGACAAAAACTTGTTTCATTTACCCGATATTCATATCGGATGTAAACCCAAGAGTTAAATTTTGCGAAATCCAATACTGCAAGCTTTATAAACTGCAAGCGCTGTCAATATGCATATTACAGTCAAACGATCTAAACTGCGTACATTGAGCTACCCCATTCGAAATCACTATTCATAACCGTACATTAGCCGTTGATCAATTAGTGGCAATTATATACACCGGTCTGTAAAGAATAATATTTTGTTTATTCAAACTGAACACAAGGACAAAAAACACATGAATGCGTATGCATTAGTAATATACAAACTGGTTAGAAAAACGCATGACCTAAAGTTTAACGACTGGGTTCCCGCTAACGTAATGCACGGGCTCTTGGAAAAATGGCGGAAAAAAAATACATTTTGAACGCGAGAATTCAGTTTTGCATATTCCGCCCATGTTTGCATAAAATCCTTTCAAGCGACTACACTTAAGAAACCGCCATGTGTGTCCTTAATACGCGTACATGTTTTAAATAAGAAAAAGTAAACAAGTGTAGAAGTTTAGCCTGTTACAGTTTTACGTGATAATGAAAAGGTGACCGAAACATAAGAACATTGACATAATTTGCACACGTTGGAACATAAATAAAATACTGAGTTTGGCGTTGTAACAAAATGTCCAAACAAATTCTTTATAAAAATTCTATTAATGTCAAGTACGAACAAAAATGAGTAATTTTTGAAGAACAACGAACGTGACTCCCGTTGATGAAACAACGCAGAGCCTCCAAAATAAATGTATTGAAGCATTATTGTACCTCACAAGAACCGGATATGCAGAATTCACCCGACGGGAATGTTTTATATAATAGTATAGGCCAAGCAGGATATCTACTATATGTTACTGTGCAAATACTTTCCGGTGGATAGCAATGATTTGAATATTCTTTAATGTTGGAAGAAAAGTAAGCACATCTGCAAGGACTACAAGTCTGTTGCTGCTGAAGAAAATAAAAATACCACATAATTAACCTGTCACACAGAGAAGTGATTCAACAAGAAAACTAGTGTCTTTAATAATGAAGTTCACTTCCAAAGAACAGTTCTATTGTTGACCTTTATCCCGTTTTTGGCGAACATTGTACACTTCGCGTTGGAGGTAAGTTACGCAGATCCCACTTTCCATACCAAGAATAGCACCCAGTGAGCATACCTGGGAAACACCACATTGCTCTTGGTGCGTCAATTTACCATGAGGAAGTACGGCACTAAAGGAGACATCTGACACAGGTTTTTCTATGAACAAATATTTTCAGACCCGTTATCGACCAATGCAATATACAGAATCTACATTCCTATTTCCTCAACTGGACAGTTTGAAAATCCTACTTCGTTAACGACGTCCTTCTATCGTGCTGTTCAATGTAGAACGTTCAACGAAAGACTTAAATATTAATGAGGCCAGCACAGTATTTGCTTTTAATTGTTATCAAAACGTTGATAGCGTAAAAAGACTGTTGTCGAGTAAAGGAAACAAACCAAAATAAATGGAAATAGGTTGCACAATATTTATGAAAGAAAATACACATTTGTTTGAATCAAATTTAAGTTTTGCAATGCCATTTTTACACAAGACAAATCGAACTACCGGTACTCATTGTTATACTCCCTACGTTCGATACCTTGGTACAAAAATAGAATTTCATGGAAAGTACTTAATACCACTGCAATAACGTGCATAACAGTCAACGTGTCGACTAATCCAGAAACTGGCCGAAATGGCACTTGAAGCCTATACATTTGGGGGTTATTGTTTGTTAGTGCTACGTAGCTCTGGTCACGAGATTTAATCTCTCAAAATCGACCTACTAAAGACCGTTTGCTTCCGCTAGAAGTCTAAAAAATCTGTGACATACAAACACCTATGCCTATTTGGTCATTGGTTTTAGTCAGTTTGTTGTTTTTTGTTTTAAGGTAAAGAACATTTTTAAGAACTATGTTGATGATTGATGTTAATTGTTAGCATGATGGAAAGGAGGGTGAAGATAAGGATGATCCTGGTGGTGATGATGATGATAATTTGTTCTGCTGATGAAGATAATAATGATGATGATGATGATGATGATGATAATGATGATTATGATGATGAAGCACATAATGATGATAGTTATTATGGTGATGATGTATAATTTTCTATGATTATTCGTGAATTAAAATTCATATAACCTTGAATTTTGTAAAATCGACAACATCATAAAACCAAAATATATACGGTATATTTTAGATTGCTGTTTATTTCGACTTGTCTGACGTATATCTCCGCCACTAAAGATGTGCAGAAGGTATTGGTTAACCGCTTAAAAAACAAAATTACCTGTAGGGAACGACTGTATTTACGACAAAATTGAACATTTGTTTGAACGGATTCATTACAAGCAGTGAAGTTTATTTATAACAACACATTATCAATGATCGATTTCAAAGTCTAACTAAGCGTATTGTATGAAATTGAAATATTGCAATTTAGCGTACAGTCTTGTCAGTTAGGGCGGTCTTTAAAAACATGCTATTTATAAACACTATGTTCTTTTAGCCTAACATGTGAGTTCTTTGATAAAGATAAATAATTTGTTCTTAAACAAATATGAAACTAATATTGGTAAAGATATCATTAAGTAATGTTAATAAAGTGATCAGTAGGTAATCTTGATAAAGTGATCAGTAAGTAATGTTGATTAAGTGATCTGTAAGTAATGTTGATACAATGATTAGTAAGTAATGTTGATTAAGTGATAAGTAAATAATGTTGATAAAGTGATCTGTAAGTAATGTTGATAAAATAATCAGTAAGTAATGTTGGTAAAGTGATCTGTAAGTAATGGTGATAAACAGATCTGTAAGTTATGTTGATAAAGAGATCATTAGGTAATGTTGATAAAGTAATAAATAAGTAGTGTCGTTAAAGTGATCAATCGAATTTACAAGTTCAGACTTAAAATGAAACCATAAGCAAGTATACATGGAAAATTACACAGTACATGCTAGCAGGTAATGCACATTCGTTCGATATGAAACGTTTGATATATTTTAACCGATTGCTTAAATTAATAACTGATAATTTAACTGATGACTAGCTGGTATTCATGAGTATGCAATAACACAACCACAAATTAAACACATGGTATTAAACAATGTTGTCCTCACTTTTTGTTGCAAATCAAGACTCTTCACTGACCTTTCGTACCTTAATATCACTTATCGATTGATACGCTTTACAATCGGCTATTAATATAACTTTGAATTTTGTAAACTTGTGCTAGCTGAATAGAGGTCATTTGTAAGGGTCTTTGTGTACAATGATTGGTCAAATAAATAGGGTAAAGTCGGAAAAATGCAAGATAAACCATATGGTTTAATGGTTTATTTCAGAATACATTAGGCTTTAAGCCCATGAGTACACATACATATAATACACTATATTGTCAACAGTGGTCAATGACATGCAGGCATATAAATATACTGTCTTAAGCAATACCAATTTAAAATGTATAATGAAAGAATTGATAACCCTACAAACAGGCATATTCAAATAAAACAGCCATTTTTAACATTTTAACACTGTTTACCAATACTAATTTAATGTAAATATATAATTTGCATATTGAATAACAAATCAGTATCTTATTCAAATAAAAATGAATGTTCGAAAAATGTGTATACATATAGCTATTTGTGCTATGACTAAGAAACAGACAGTACTATATGGAGAGAAACTATTGATAATATAATTCAGTTCTTAATTTAAATGGTTTAATAATAAATGTGGCAAGATTTTTAATTGTCGTTTTGTCGTCAGTTTGTAAGAGTTCGATAAATTTTATCATATTTTTGTGATTCCAATAATATCTATGTATATATTGTTTTCTAAGACTATTAAACAATGGACATTCAAGTAAAAAATGAAACTCATCTTCGAGGACGTTACAGTGCTTACATTTTCTGTTTTGATACGGTGTCTTTTCAGGCTTGTGCCATCGCCCTGCTTCGACTTCAAGTCTGTGAGCAGATACTCTTAAACGCATTAACTCGGTTCTAAATTTTGATAAATTTACAATATTGAGATAAGGCTGAAATTTAAAATTTCCATAAATGCAGTAGTTTTTACCCCTTGTCGTTTGTTGTAAATCGGTTGTCCAGTTCTGAACATATATATCAGATATGCGTTGTTTTACAATAGATATAAAACAATTTACGTCTCCTACTCCCTGAAAAAACCATGCCTCACCAAAACCTAGTGTATCTAATATATGTTTAACAGATTTTACCCAAGAATTGTTTTCGGGGCAAAGATCGAGATCATGTAATAACATATTATAAACAATTTTAATATATTTAACATCATCAGATTGTAATATTTTTAACCAATATTTTAAAACACAAACAATCCGTTTATATATAAGGGGTTTACGCCCAAGTTCACCATAAATGAAATTATTTTGTGTTTGAAGTCGGACACCCAACACCTGTTTACAGTAACGTAGGTGTATTCTTTCAATTTGTATGCTATTGTTTAATCTCCAAACTTCACAGCCATAACTTAAAATTGGTTCAATAAGCTTTTCGAATAATTCGATACTATGGCTAACTGAAATATTTGGAAATTTCACCAAATTTGATTTTAACTTGTATAGTGCTTTAAGGGCTTGCCCTGAAAGCGCATCATATGTTGCTGAAAAGGAACCCCCCGTTGTGAATACTATTCCAAGATATGTAAATTTATTAACAATTTCTAACTCGTTTCCTTGATAACTAAACTTAAAATTTCTTCTATTTTGTCCCCCTTTTTTTAAAGATCATTATCTTGGTTTTGTTAATATTAACACAAAGCTTCCATTTCGCACAATACTCATCTAACAAATCTAATCCATTTTGTAAACTTACTTCTGATTACGCAAAGAGAACTATGTCATCAGCATACAGCAATAAAAATAATTTTAACATACCAAGATCAACGCCTTCAAATTTGTTTAGCATGAAGTGTTCCTCGATGTCATTTAGATACATCGAAAATAAAAATGGCGATAACGATTCATTACTTATTTCGTTATTATATTTTATTTTAGATTTAACCACATTATACATTGATCTTACTGTATTCAAAATTTTACCTCTTATACCTAATTTTATTAGTTTGTACCATATAATATCTCCAACTACATAATCAAATGCCTTTGTGAAATCAATAAATGCTGTATACAATTTCTTATTTTGATTTATAATGTGCGTAATTATACCTTGCAAGACGAATATATTATCAACTGTTCCCATGCTTTTCCTAAATCCGGCTTGGGCCTCTATGTAAACATGATATTTTTCCCTCCAAATATTTAATCGATTGTTAATAATTTTACTAAATAATTTTCCTATAGTGCTTAACAATGTAATTCCTCTGTAATTGGCCGTGTCGTCTAAATCCCCTTTCTTATGTATAGGGACAATTAACCCTTCGCTCCATGGCTCTGGAAAATAACCTAAGTTGAACATTTTAGTAAAAAGTACAAACACAACCCCCAAGAAGTGATTATTGGAAACGCCATGTTTAAGAAACTCATTTAATACATAATCCGGACCTGCCGACTTACCATTTTTTAAACAAATGCATGCTTTTTTAATTTCTTCTTGTGTAATCTCAATATTTAGCTCTTCAAACATTACTTGTAATTCGCCATTCAAATATCGCTCATTAAAATAAATAATGTCTTCGTCTGGTTGGTAAAAGTGTGAATCTGGATCATTTATTGATTTAAAATACCTTATAAAGTATTTGTGTCTGTTCAGTATCATATTGATATTTATTTTTTCGAGCAAGGCATTTGTATAAACTACGTGCATTGGTCATAAGAATTCTATTTTCATCAGACCTGTCATTCCTGTATATGTTCAATCGTTTATAGAACTCCGATTTTTCTGATTGACACTCGTCATTGAACCATTTGTTATTTTGAGCATGTTGATATTTTTCATTATTGCCAGATTTTATAGTTTTCTTAAATAATGGTGAACAAACTTCATCGATAATGGAACAAAAATGTTCTAAACTATGGTCTAAAGACGACAAACTGTTAGTGGTATCAATATCGTTGCATATCTTTTTTAGAGACTGCATAATACTTTCATTTTGGAGTGACTGTATATAAAATTCTGTTTTATTCTTATCCCATTTATAAGCATATGTTACATTAGCACATTCTCTTTTTAACGAAGCAGTTATAGCAATATCATCAAATGTATCTTCATTATTGTAAGTAGTTATACGAAACTGTACTACACAGTGATCCGATATTAAATTAGGATCAAAAACCTCAAACTGATCAACACATTTAAATAAAGAAGGTGAACACACAACAAGATCGATAACACTAGACCCTTTAACATGAAATGGAAGAGGCGATAAAGGTAAATTACACGATTTATAAATACAGACGATTGCAGCGTGTTTGTAAACAGAGCAATCCCGATTCCCCCTATTTTTAGTAAACAGTTAATCCCCTCTGTATCTGTATCTGGATGTGTAATCTGCTGGACCTTTCGGTGTATACGCAGTAGAAGAGAGATGTTAATAAGCAGCACTGATGGAGGGCTTTTCTAAGCTCGCAACTGACTCTGCACGCACTATCTCAGTGCCAATGTTATTTCAGTCAATACTGTTTTTGGATATAATTAATGTTTATATCGGTCACATTTGTTTATGGGTTCGAAACACTTTTCATGATTGATTCTCTGGTTATGTATCATGTTTCCACTGACAAAGTTATCAAATTGCTTGGGTCTAATTAGACGTTTGCCACCACTTGTGGTTAAATAGGAGTCAATATGAATTGCTGACAACAGCCCTTAGCCCCTTGTAGAAAAATGTCGGTCGCGTCATCTTCCTTGTATCTCGGAGTGGAATTATTTCAACGGTCTTCAACATCTTGGTGACACAGTCCTATTCCAGCAATTTCCAGTTTCCGGAAATGAATCTAGCGGCGTGTCGTTTAATTTGCTCCAGCATATCGATGTCCCTTTGAAGATATAGTTCCCACACACTGGAGCAATATTCGAGTGTTAAACTCACTAAGGATAAGTATGTTATTTTCCTGCAGGTCATTGGACAGTACTTTTATTTTCTTTAAAGGAATCTGAGGGTAGTACGGGCTTTGTTTGAACGTTTTATTATATATGTGGATGCCAAATTTGAGATGTGGCTTTCCTGGAAGATATGAAAATCTAGTTGATATCAATGACTGGATTTATTGTTCATTCTCATGGTATAACATTTCTTTGCATTAAATCTCATGCCCCATTTGCTTTTCCATTGTTGCAACAGTTGAAGACCTGCTCGTGGGTGGTATTGTCTTGTCTTGATTTGCCTGTATAGCAAGCAATCGTCTGCAAACAGACGGACTGTAGACTTAACGCAGTCAGGAAGATCATTGATGTGGCAGAGGAAGGGCAGAGCGCCGAGCACTTTTCCCTGGGTGACTCCAAAGTCGACTGCGACAGGCTCGGATGACTTTCCATCAACCACCATTTTCCAAGTACGGTTTAATATTAAACGTGTTCCTGACAAATCCGCATTATATGTCAAGCAAAACCATCAAGAAACAACCCATTTATACGATAGAAAGCACATGTTTAAACTATTCTACGTAAATTTCATGTCGGTCTATGTGTTACTAGAACTGACCTAACTGCTCAGTTGATTGAAGTATTTACATTTAAGACAGGAAGACAAGTTAAACTCTGAAAATCATTCAATTATTATGTGCTTGTGAATGCATTGTAACCGTAAAATCGTACAAGCCAACAATTCATACATGTAATGACCATTTAAAATGTTTTTTAGCACCTTTAACAGTTTGCAGTAGAGCATACAAAACATGTTCAGCGACGCGGTTGTTTATCTTGTATTTTATGTTAAGTAAACTTACAGTATACACACGTATGATGGCATACTTCTGCCTGGGACATATATAATGCAGCTTCGGCGCGGAAGGATATCAAAAACTTCAAAATACACACAAATATTCTTAAGTTAATGACGGCAACTCAATATTGGGAGCTTCATCAGGTTAGCTGGCCGCTGTCGGTGCAGTGTTGGAATCTGATTACAAGTGAACGTGATGGAGGGATGTGGAATGGATTATAATTACCTCTGAACTTTTCTGAGCAATACTGCAATCGGTTTGCCACCGGATCCAATTAAAACGAGATGGGTTTGGTTTACCCGTGGACTCTGTCAGATGAATGTTATTAGCCCGTGGAATCTGTCGGAGGAATGCTATACTCGGTTTTCCTATGGACTCTGTCCGAGCAATTGTATATTTGGTTTCCCTGTGGACTCTGTCGACTGAATATTACATTCGATTTTCCCGTGGACTCTGTCGGACGAATGTTATATTCGGTTTTGCCAAGGACTCTGTCGAAGGTATGTTATATTCGGTTTGCGCGTGGACTCTGTTTGGGAAATGCTAGATTCGGTCTGACTGTGGACTCTGTCAAATGAGTATTAAATTCGTTTTTTTTGTTCGTGAACTCTACCGGAAAATTCGGTTTGTGGGATAATCGTAATAATCGGTTTCCCGTGAATTCTATCGGATAAATGTTTTATTCGGTTTTTCCGTGGACTCCGTCGGAAGAAAGTTATATTGGTTTTTCAGTTGACTCTTTTGAATGAATTGTATATTCGGTTCGTCTGTAGACTCTGTCGGATGAATGTTATATTCGGTTTTAACGTATATTCTGTCGGATATATGTTATATTTATTTGTCCGTGGAATCTGTCGGATGAATGTTATATTTGGTTTGTCGAAAAAAGATTATAGTAGTTTAGCCCGTTCACTTAAACGGATGAATATTATATTTGGTTTGTCCATGGACTCTGTCGGAACAATTCAGTTTGCCCGTGGTCTCTATCAGGATGAGTCAGGTTCGAATACCCGTGAACTCTGTAGGCGTAAACGATATTTTCCCAGCTCAGTGGACACTTACTAGAAGAACACTTACATACACTTGCGTACATTTGTTAATTTTCACTGTGTGCGGTTTGTGGTTTTCTTATTTTACACCACCGGCTATTAAAGCGAAAAGTACGAGAATGATAGTGCAATATATTTTAATATAGTTAGTGCCATTTGCTTAGTACAGTAAGTACGTTCATCAATAATGCAAATGTTTAAAGGAAGCTTCATTAGAAATAATAGAGAATCTTAAAAGTAAGCAAAACAGTGTTAACTATGTCAATAGTACACGAAATGAAAAATATGGATATAGAACAAAATGCACAATAACCATTTCCTTTGAATAAATGATATATACTTTTATATATTTATTATTATTAAAATATTAGTTTGAGAGACAATGCGCGGTAAAAAAATCATAACTATTTGCATTAGTTGTATTAAAAGTGTCATTTCTTTGTATATTTTCCCATGTTCTTGTGTGTAACATTGTGTGACATGTAATCAACGAAAGTAACAGGCGAACACTCTGTTTTACATATATAAATTTTTAATTCACATCAGCTAGAGCATATACACAGCAGAAATAAAAGAATGTACACATACCTTTTAGTGCTAGTGCAATTAAATAAATACAAAATAATTAAAAGTAAAGAAACATAACTTAATAATTAAAAACATGCATGTGTTATCTCAAACAAAAAACTTCACATGGAATTGGAAAAAGTACGAAAGAGAATAAACACATTCATTTAAAGACATATTATTAACTGTTGTAGAATCTAAATAAAAATTAATTATTAACATACTATACGTGCATTAAATATAGCATCTTTGTAAGTACATTCAACTGTGTGTGTTATTTAGATGTTGTTTTTATTCAGTTTCAATTATGCTCATCCTTTTCAATAAATATGCTTTATGATTAACAAACAATCTTTAGCCTCATTAATTTGCACATTTGTCAGTCCCGTGCAATTAAAGCTTGACCAATGTAAAATGTACTTAATGAAATAACTGTGAGCTTGAATTTGAAAATAATATGATAAATGTGCACAAAGATTATATAATATTAATTAATTGTAAGCAAAATAAAGAAAAAAACATGTGATTTGGTGAATAAGGCTGACATAACGTAATGGAGATAACGGCCATATAGTTTACTTTTACATGTGCGACCATGTAAATATGGGCCCTGAAAATCACAAAAAAATGGCACACCTATTCAAAAAGTTTATTCTTAACGTATATTTATATTTAATGTGTTTTTTGTTGTTTTTGGTGTTGTTTGTTTTGCTGTTGTTGTTTTTCTCAATATAACTGTTTATTTCACCTGCATGGATCAGACACTAGCACATTCATGAAATAAAGACATATACAAATCAAGTAAATATTATATGCATAGAACAAAAGATTCCTTCATCTTCATTATATTAATGAATACTGGTGATCTAAACAGCAAAACAAAAGAAAGCTACAAAATGGCATGCATCATAATATATATACAAACACAAGTCATAGATCCTGCAATCTATCTAGGTTATTCACACTTTCCGGAAAACTTTTATGGATGCTTGGAAAAATAGATTTTCGTCTGCAGATGTAAATATCTATTTAATTTCCAAATGTAGAATGTTATACTAAGATGACGATTTTCCTGCTAAACCTAAATGAAAGGCAGGGAATCTAATTCCAAATTATTATCTGTAACTTTTGTCGTGTTTGTTCTACGTTACAACAACTGTACAATACCGCAGTTCCAAAATAATTGGAAAAGTGTTTCTGGTTCTTTACTACAAACAGAACATTTATCAGAATCTTTAATTTTCGTTTTATTGAGCATACTATTTGTGCTCAGAATGTTATGGGCTATTCTTGGTTGGAACCATTGCATGAATGAATCTTTTGTAGTTCTAAAAATCCATTCATGAATAATTTTAGGATCGAATTGGATAATATTAAAGAGACTTTTTCAGGCTGGCTGACAAGTGGGAATTTCGTTATATGCCAACATCTTATAAACAATTGTGAAGCCTTTATATTCAAACAATATTAGTTAAATATAACTCTGTATGATAGGAAAGAACGGATAGTGGAATTGTTCTAAAGTATTGTTTGTCTGAAGAGAATATAAGCGCTTTTTTTGTAAATTTTTTAATCCCTTCATACTGTCGAATATTCATCGCTGCTCAATATTTCTTTGAGATACGTCCTTTGTACAAACGTTCCACTTTGTTTCATAATATAGTTTACTTACATGTATCGAATTCCTCTATCAACCATACTTAGTCTTCAATCTTAATCGTTTCTGTTCGCATATCGATGGCACAGTGCAAAAATATGGCAAATCAATTTGATATAATATGTTTTCATTATGCACATTTAGTACAAGTACACTTGTTAAATTAATGATTTTATGATATATAATAAAGTGCACCTTTGGAGTCATAGTTACCAATACTACCAATATAGTTTCCAATAAAAAAAACACCTTCGTAGCGATTGTCAAACAAATAATCAGCACGTATATGCATCCCTTTATTTTAGTTGGGATTTATCTAAAAAGTAAAAAAAATAATGTTGGGGTCTTGGTACTTAAGTTAGTATTTTTTCAAGCGTTCAAATACTATTAATGTCTACAAACAGGCCAGGCAATCCCTAATCTGTAATTTGACGATATAACTGTAGCACCTTATTTAAAACAAATCGTCCACACTCGTTTTCAAAAAATTTAGTCTCTCCTCAATTCCCTTTATTTTCTCCAATTCCGACTGAATCTTTGTATTTTCTTCAGGAAGGCCACGCAGAAATTTTCTTTCACAGTCAATTATCTCTTTCATTTCGTTTTCGAGCTCGTTAAGGCGAACGTACCATACCTGCATACTTTCTGTAGCTATTGCTTTTATTTCCATTTTATCGACAACATGTTGGAATACAAAATTAGCGTAGGTTTGGCACGCCTTTTTAATTTCATCTTTTCTCCCATTAGCTTTTATATAGTGTTGTTCCATTGCCGACATTTCACGTGACTCTTTAAATCTTTTGAATAAGAAGAACGGCAGTCTTCCCAAAGCAATAAATGGCATAGCAGGTGTAAGCAGTGCTGTTATTCCAACTGATTTTCCGTATACATTGCGCACATATTCCGGAAGAAATTCAGTTTTTTTCTCTTCAATTCCAGTCGCATTTTGTCCCGATAACTTCACTTGTAAAGCATTCAATTTTGTTTTAAAAGATGGGATTTCAGATGCAAGCGCTTTTTTGATTTGACAATCTATGCGTTCAGCAAACGCTTGTAGGTTCATTGCTTTTAATATTTTCTCAAACAGCTGTGTTCGAATGTTTACAGCGGCATCGTGCCACGTTTTATCGTTAGGTCGCTTCGATTCCTCACCAAAGCTTTTAAAATCAGAATATACAAAAGCAATAATAATAATTACTATAATTAAACAAAATATAATAATAATTATTATAACAAGAAGAAGATGATGAAAAAGATGGCGATGATGATGATGATGAAGAAGATGATGATGATGAAGAAACAGAAGAAGATATGTTATTGTAATAATAATGTTGTTGTAATAATAATAATACACGTAATAATAATAGTAATAATTATAATAATAATATAATAAAACAATAACCTGCATATGTTTTCTTGTGTTTCTCTTTTTGTTACTCGAACGTAAATTTGCGCCGTCTCTGTCTGAATCGCAGTTCCCAATATATCTCTTTGCGTTGCTATAAACGCTACCATCGTTTCTTCGAGTTCACTCAATCTTTTTTCGACCACTGTTTTCATCTCAATGATTTCCTTCTCGCTACGACGCGAATTTTGTATGTATATCCCAGTAATGTTTAAAGTCTTGTCAAGGACAGTCGCTAACCACCTATAATTACAAACATAATTGTGTGAACAATCACGTGTATTCGTAATTAACCATGTTTAGGCACTCATATCTGCTGTATCCCTAATACGAAGAATTAGCGCAAAACAGTGCTTTTTCAATAACTATATGTCCAGCATAACTATTCGTTACAATATTCCGTTCAGAATAGCTAAATACTGATATTGATTTGATATATTATATTATCTTTGCATATTAAGTCTTAATATCAGTACATACGATCAAGATAATAATCAAACGTAAGTTAAAACAATATTTAAATACCTACTTGTTTATATTCATAGATCCTAATTTACTACATGCAGATCGTATTTCATAATCCTAATATACAATTTACACTAAATTATGGGCCATTCTCCATTATGCCCAAAAGTAAATGTCAGAAAACATCAAGCTATTTATAGTTACTAAAGAACAGTTACTACATTCATATATTTTAAATGTTGCGAGTTATGAACATAAACCAATAGGATGCTTAACATTACATGTAATGATATTAACGTTTGAATCATATCTTAATACTATATATCATCATTTATACTAGCCAATACTAACGTTTTCGCATTCAGTGCGGTCATGTATTGTGCTGTAGGTATCAGGTCCGCTAGTCTTTCCAGCACTTTGCAGAATTGAGGAGTGACCGCACCTTGGTCCTGTATCCACTGAGCCTCCGTTGTTGAGAATGGAATAACCTGACTGGCGCCCAAACCCGTCCAGAGCCTTTGTAAATTTGTGGCAGTGTCTTGGATGATAATCTCCCTTTCTGCGTTTGGTACCTAAAGTGGATCATGTTTGCATCTCGGATGTTTTAATTAATAACTACACAGCTGGCATTAAAGACCTTTTAAACCACAGGTATCTGTAACTATGTTTATTTATATTGCATAAGTACAAACACTATACTAAGAGAAAGGTAAGCAACGCCCATTTCAGATACACCCCGAAATGTCTTGAAATAGTTCAACAAAACGCAAAAATGTTTTCGTTGTTCTTGCTGATAGTCTCAGTATATATATTTCTTATAGAAAACACTTTTCATGTGGTCTACATGGGTTCATTGTCTCAGAAATGATGAAAAGTTTCACCAAAATCGACGTCTTTTTCAACCTGTCGATTTCGACGTCCACATAGTTGAATGCACAAATCACAGTTTCTGGTCAATTTTAGCACATACATTTATATTGTGTTGATCTGGTAAACTTCTCGCTCATTCAGTAGAATCTACCATTGCTTTAAATCCACAAAGTGGTTCCCTTACAAATCAAGTTAACAACCACATAAATGCCGTAAATTCATTATACATGTAATTTATTGTTCACTTTCACTTTGGCAGCTATTTTATTTGATATAAACATTCCACATAATATTGGCTTTACAGCCAGCCAATTCGTGTGGTTATATATCTATTTAAAACTGTCATAGCGGCTCATCATGTACACATGTGTTGAAATTCAATATTTTTACAGAAATAAAGTGACTGTTTATTGATTTTGAAAGAAAACACTTGGTGTATTAAGACCACTACAATTGTTATCGGATGGATGATAAGTCAATCTGATATACGCAGCATTTGTGCCGAATTCTATTTGAAACTGTCATTTGTGCAATACCCTGATTACACGTCGAAATCGACATGGCCGAAAAATAAACAGAGTTTTGTTAAACTTTTAATCGTTTCTGAGCTAGTTGACTGTTTTTCGCCAAACAAACAGAATTTTCTGCAAGAAAAAAAATATTTCCTACAAAAATAAGATTAGAGAAAAACAGCGACAATATTTGTTTTATTTGAATTATATGAAGACACTTAAAGGTGACTGTGAAATGGGGCGTTGATTACCTGTCTCTGTTTAAAGTGTATTTGTGAATAAACAGTCAATATAGATTGTTACATGTACCTGTGTTATAAATAACTGACACAATCAGAATTGACATCACTCACAAGGTATTTTTGACTTCAGTTAACTTATAATTAACACATATATACTTTGCCCTGAATAAGACATGGACAAAATCTGCATTTGACCTGAAATTGGTATACAATTCTCTTAAATCTGACATGAAACAGAATGACACCATATATACAGGTATAAAACACGTCCATATTCATTCTTGAGTTAAAACGGATTAAAAAAGACAAAAATCATCGTTTGTAATTGATACAAAACTTAGTAATCTAAATAGGCGCTCAAACTGTAGTCTTTCACAGTTATCGTTTGTTTATATATTATAAAATACCTCATTCCATTTATTGCACACAAACATTGCATTCTTAACGTTGACTCGATGCTTCCCTTGTGATCTTTTGTCAGCTTCTGTAACGAATTCTTTCATCTGGAAAGCGAAGTTAGTGGATGATATAAACATATGTATTGACAAAACACATAGCATTAAGATACATTGTAAGACTCGTTTTTTATTATACAGCATATTTAAACTAATATTTATTCAATATTAAAAAAGGTAAAAATATCAATAGTTAATATAAGTAAATAATATCAAGCTATCGTTTTTCTATCATGAATACAGACATATTTAGTGCAAAAAATACAACATATAAACATAACCTTCATTTGCTTATTTTAACTCATGCAAAACATGTCTATTCTTAGAGACGTATGGTGCAGCACCTCAGCGACTTTCAACATATCCAGAAACTAACATACTCAAATGTCTAACGGATTTTTATCACCACCAACCCTAATTATTCAACTTTAACCTCAATCAGAAAGGAAAATGAGAATTGCAAATGGTGCTGGTGTTGTATTATGTATTAAATGCAACACAATTAAAATTACAAATAGTGTCCAATTGGAACTGGAGCTTGTATCAGTCTCGTAAGATACTACATTCCACACAACACAAACGACAGATACACGTATTCAGAACACAATACTAACATTATATTTAAACCACAATATAATTCGCGACTACATTAATGTTATCATACCCTTTGCTGTACGCCTCCTGCATTCATAATATCAATAACGTAAATAAAGGCTGCAGCTTTTTCAACGTAATCCAGAACTACCTTGTTCATTGCTTCTGATTCACCTACGCCTGGACTGTCAACGATGACAACGTTATTCTGAAACATTAAATAGGCAACAAAACCGTAAAATTAAAGCATCTTGACTGATACAAAATCGACGATGAATGATTCAAATATTGCTGAAAAATAAAAGAGTAACAAGGCATTTAATTACATTAAAAATGCCCTCGTTTTATATTAATTTGGTAGTTACTTTATTACAAAAACATGAATTTCTACAACATCACAACATCTGATATACATATATCTGTTGACATACCCACACAAAAGCATACCTTCAAAATATTAAATGGTCCATTTATTTTTATCTTTCGGACGTTTTTCTTCTCTGCTTCAGTTCTAATGAATTGAGCGAAAAGTGCTTCTCCTGCATCCGCGGCTCTTCTGACTTGTGGCTGGTCAGCATATTCTACAGTTGCTTCAAGAGTGCCTGCATGGCTATAACTCAATTCACAGATTGTGTGCGTGTTGCTTAGAAGACTACATGGCAGAAGGCGTTGCCCTAGCAACAGGTTGATGAAAGATGTTTTACCTGCACCTGTTTCTCCTTCAGTAAAACAAGGATAAAGTTAGGGTGAATTCTAGGGTGAATCGCAATATAATTCAGTGACAAAAAGTGAACGCAGGCTTAAATTATAATATCAATGTCACAATGAAAGGTGGCTACGTTATACTCATTAATATTGATTAGTATACGTCCGGTTGAAAAATGGGTCATTATTGAAACGGTTCTGTCGTCAAAGTCCGATATAAAAAATAAATCTTTAACCATTTGTCCGGAGCATATCTTTGTCTAGCATGGATGGATTTTTAAATAACGTGGCAGAAGTGATAGGCAGTGTGTGACGGCGTGTCACGGACAAAAACCAGGTCAATTTGCCATAGAACTAGCTTACGTCATATTTCAAGGTCAAAGGGCGGAACCTAAAATTGTGATGCACGGAAATGTGTTCCAAATATTTGTCAGAAATGATAGCTATCATGAGATGGAGGATGCACTAGGTTCCTAGGTTTTAGGTCAAGGTCACACTTCAAGTTCAAATAGAAGAAACACATTTATCGACTTTGATAAGCAGTGTATCGCCATGTCACGGGCACTAGCCAGGTCACTTTGTCCTAGATTTAGCTTAGACTTAAAGGTCAAACGTCAGAGCCTAAAATGTTCATGCATTGAGCAATTTCCACATATTTGGCAGAAATAATTTCTGTCCTGAGAAGGTGGTTGGTGCATAAGATCTAGGTTCCTAGGATTTAGGTCAAGGTTACACTTCAAGGTCAAATAGAAGAAATACATCCATAGACGTTGTCTCGTTAGCATAATTTTGTCAAGCATGAACGTATTTTCAAATAACATACTATAAGCTTTATGAGACGGTATGCTGCATGAAAGAACCTCATCCCTAGGACCATAGTCAAGTCATAATTAAGGTTAAATATTTTTCCAGACCATAATTGTGTAATCCATGGAGAGATTTCAAAATAAATTAGCATAAATGATCACCATTATGATATGGCATATCTTCTCATAGGCGCAACACAAGATCTAGGTCAAGATCACATTTAAAGGTCAAATTTTACTTTTTTGTTCAGAGCGTAATATTGACATTGTGATATAGGGCTCTTTTAAATCAGTTGGCATAAATGATCGCCACATCATGTCCATGCACCAGGTTTCTAGGTCCAAAGTAAAGATCATATTTAAGGCCAAAGGTCAAATTTTGCATAATATTGTCATACATAGTTATACAAATCAGTTAGAAATTATCGTCATCCTGTGATGAGGAAGTAAACATTACTCATATTAACCCATAAGTATTAATCCCCTACTAGTTTTGTCGCGATTTGATATTATATATGGGCTATTTTTGATACCACAACTTATCTCACATAGAGAACATGGATATGAATTATAATGCACCAATTCTATTCCTCCACCTAGTTAGTTTTGTTTTATTTGTTTTCTCTTTACTCATTGAATATTTACCATTAACAATCTTTGAAAGGCGTTTGTGTGACAATGGCACTATTGGTACAGATGGAAATACATTAATTCATTCGATGGTAAGCATCACCAAAGGACAAGAAAAAGGCGATTTGTTGCACGCGATATCGATCAAGTTTACAAATACAAATATAAGATGTGATAATCCCGACTGTTTTATTTTTGATTTATAACTTTAAACGTAGAGGATGACCATATGGTTTGACAACATTTTTCCCAATTAAGAAAAACAATGTCGTGTATATTTACCTAGGACTAAAATCGGAGACCTGTACTGTTGAAGGTCATCAATGTGGTCTTCTAAGTCTTTGTGGACGGTTGGAAAAAAGATTAACAGATCGGAAAGTACTCTGCTGTTTTCTTTAATCAACGGATGTGCTTCTGTGTACAATGTACACAATTGTTCCATCCTAGGGCCCTCATCGTTCTGTCTCTCATTCATCATCTGTTCTATCTGAAAATAATTCATAAATATTCAAGACCGCAATGGAAACCAGGGAAAAACTAGACATACTGTGTTAAGCCCTTGTATATACATTGAAAAGATTACGTGTAGAAAGAATGTGGTACATGTAAAACATACCATAAATTTCTATTCTACGGTTAGGAGACTCACCGGACCACCTCATTTCGAGATGTTTAGAAAATGTCCGGTTGCGACTTCCGAGGTGGGGCAAAATTAATGTAAACAGTACGTATAGCTTTCAAAATTGAGGAACACTTCAGGTTTAGCGGTTTCCGGAAATAAGCATAAAATATGCGCGCGCGCAAGAGCTCCAAGTCGCTTCTATGAAGTAATTGCTCTCGAAATGCAGCTTCGGTGCCCTTCGGCTATTATCACAATGCAGTATCGCGCGGCGCGCGAAGACAAATAAAAAATAGGAAGAAAACAATAATGCAAATATCGAGCTTAAAGCAAACAGTTTTATTAATATTTGTGAAAATATTTTTACAAATATTTATTGAAAATATAATCAATGCGTGAATCCAACCAAGAACAAAATGAAACCAGGCTTGTTTTAATTCGTTAACATTTATCAAGTGACAAATGTTGAGTAGGTCACATGACGTAATTTATACCGAAACGAGTCCAATGTAAACACAAAAATAGTAAACAAACGATACACTCTTCGAATTTTAATGTCATAATGCCTATAACATTTAGAAATCTGTTTGAATTAACATCACCGTTTGATAAAAACTATCGAATGGCTATTTACTTTAGGAATTTTATTAAATTAAGTGAAAAGATAAAAAATTTCTTTGACAACGGATACTATGGACTGAGGAGAGACGTTTCATTTAGTAAAGATAACTACTTTTTGAGGTGCAGGAAAAAAAAATGCAATAAAAACATTGAATTAGACACAGTTCTTGGTTTTCGAACACCAACTTACGAGAACGTGAAATTATACGTATAACTTAATTCTGGGTGCAAAAATGCAAACAGGATTTTGTATTACATGTGTTGGAAATTTTCCAACATTTGTTGACTGTTACAATTTTTGCCGGGAGGTTTGCATCCTCATTCTCGAAAAAAAAGTTATAGAAAGATTGGTGAAGTTGGACATTTAGTTGAAACAGACGAGAGTAAAGTTTTAAAAAAAATGCAATAAAGGTAGGAAAGCTGAAGGTGTCTGGGTGTTTGGGGAATTGATAGAGGAACAAAAGAGTCTTTTTTTACCTGTGTTGAATACAGAACAGCGCAAACATTAATTGATTTGATAAAAAAATCCCATAGAACCAGGAACAACAATTATTTCGGACTGTTAGAAAGCATACGCTTCGTTAAATGAAGACAGCTTCCATCATTTAAAGCTCAACCACTCACAAAACTGTGTTGATCCAGACACTGGTGCGCATACAAATACAATAGGGTCAACTTGGCAAGCACTAAAAGCATGTCTTACTCTGTACGGTACAACGAAGGCGCTATATGGTACTTACTTTGCTCAATATATTGTCCGTAAAAATTTCTTGCAAGACTCCCCTGATCCATTAAAAAAAATAAAATTGGAGGTAATAAAAACAGTATATAGCCCCGAATATAATCCTAGGCCAAACGAAATAGCAGAATACAAAAAAAAACACAAATTCTCAGCTCAGCCAAGACAGCCAGTTCGTCCTGTTCCACTTAATGTAATAAACGACCGCCTCGAAGATTTCGATGTATAGAGTAAGTTGAAACTTCTGTTACGACGAAATCATGCTTTACAAGCAAAAGTTTAAAAAAAAAAAATATATCGGTGTCTGCCGCCCCAAAACCTCCGCTAAAGAAAGCTCAACAGCGCGAAGGTTACTATTATCTTCCAAAAAATCTGCAATATTATCTGACTTTCCTTTAATAAAATGGCGACTTTTACGAATTATTCTTATTAACGTTGACACATGTGCAAAACATTGCTTACATTATGACATCCGGGGACAGCTAAATCGGAAACTACCAAAATGTTGTATAAGTTTGTTATGATAAAGGTGCCTTTTAAGAAATCAGTGAATGTCATTACCAGTAAGAATAACGTACAAAAATAAATGCTGTAGGATTTTTATAAGTTTTAGTCATTAAAATAATATGTCTATGATACTCTATATACTGACATGTTTATCCGTCAGTGTTCTTACTACAACACTTCATGAAGTGTGTGACGACTGACGATGATCACAAAGATAAATGATGGCTCCAACTACGCATTACATTGGTTGTAATAAATTGTAATTTTGGTTAGTTTTCTATTAATCTTGAAATGAGTTGGTCCGATGGTGCTGAGTTGGCTGATGTTCATGAAACCGAAAGTAAAATCGGTAGAAACAACTATAGCTTGTCAAGATTCATAAACGTCTAGTTATAGTGTTTATTTTCCCTTTTTTGGTTTTTCAAGTGTACGCATATTAAAACATCTGGGTCGCTAAATCACCGTGAAAGGATACAAAAGACAGTGTTTTATCGACTGTATCTATATTTCCTAAAGTAAGTAGTTCTTCAACAATGTGCTCTATTGTGGCGCCTATTTCGCAATCGACACGTATGTCTTTCTTCTTTATCTTTTCTCCAGTCTATAAATATCCTAACTTTGTAACTAATTTGACGTTTATGAATCTTGAAAAGCTAAGGGTTTGTCTGCAAAATCTACTTTCGGTGTTAGACTTGACTTACAAAAACATTTTCAAAATATAAAATCAATAGTTTATATGTTGTAGTTATGCCATAATACACATATATGAAAGCATTCCATTTAACATTAACCACACGAAAACATACCACCAAAATAAATATTTGTCAATACATAATTGATCAAACATGCTGAAACTGATATTTAATGAAATACATAAGCATCGTTGCATGTTATTTATGTTAAGGTGTATTAATATTATCAAAATCGTTATCGAATTTTTTCCCATCTAATATAATTTGTGCAAATAGCACGCCACGTTATAAAGTAAGTGGACCTTCATTTGTTGTGCAAATTGAAGATTAAAGTCACAACTGACTGCATTATTTTTTTTAATAAATTGTGCGGTAGCGTGTATCGCATTTACAGAACAAAACCAAGCCGAATGCTTAAGCAGTGTGTGATGGCACGGGGCGCGCTTCTAACAGTATCAATACTAGATAAAAGATGTGTGCTATTCTAGAATTAGAATAACAAATGATAGCTCTTTTAGTTCTGTAAGTCACTCATATAACCATGGCATGACACATGCAGTTAATCTTCATGCTTCTGGACACTTATTAGTATGTTAATTAAGTGGGGCTTTCACAGTCAAGCTATCGTTTAAAGTAAAAATCGGAATTGTTTATGTTTTTAAACGAATCAGTATGATCAGCAGACTCCGATATAATTTGTCAAGATAGGCTTGATCTTTGGATTTTGAGATGTATGCGTTTGTGATATATAAATTGCTTATTTTCTTAAAGTACACTAGCTATTGTGAACAATTCTTGATTGACGGAGAAAGGAGTTTCATGCCTTGACAATCTTACACGTATTAAAACAGATTCATTTTGATCGACCATGGTATTTGTTGAAACGTGTGTTCAAAACGCCATGTTTATAGGTACTTTGTTCATTATTGTAAATATAAATATAATAGTAAACATACAGCAAACCGTGTCTGTCCTATAAACACCAGCCTGAGCTTCAGTTCTAACTTTAATCTCGAGACATTGAATTCTGCTACCGGTATGTGTCTGTAAGGGACTCCGTGCTCTCTACACATTCTAATTGCCGATAGAATATCTTCTAAGGAGTCAATAGCACGTTCCATAACTGCGCCCGAGCTGTTGGCTGGATCACTTCTCCTGTATATGGTTATCTGCATCATTATCTAATCAAACAATCACATTAATCGTGTATTCTAAATGACCTGCGCATTCCATGACCAGTTTATTCAGAAGAATGCACGTTTATTCACCCGATATTCACATTCCAAACAAACACACGAATACAATATAGTAAAATCCAATACTGCAAGCTTTAGAAACAAGCTTTATAGATGTGTTTAAAATTAAAACCTTCATATGCAATTAAAGACACACGACCTTAACTGCGAACATTGAACAATTAGTTGAATAAACCTAAACGATGTAGTAAAATGTATACTACGAACAAATGTTGAAGGGTATCGTTTAAAATAATTGCAACCAGAAAGAGTGTGCCTAAATCCAAGTTATAATCAAACAATACTGTTAAACCGTTTTTTGTGTGTCTTCAATGTGTACACTTAGGTTTTTGAATACCAGATTTATCCGAATTACTACGCTAGTGAAGCAATACAAGATGTATGCCTTAGTTACATCACTACTTCCAATGTTTCCATTCTGTTTTTAAAGCATAGATCTACATATATATATATAGAGAGAGAATTCGGCGATACAATTGAACTAGTTCAAAATAATTTTACTGTAATTATATTCCAGGTACTATTTTCTCGTTGAATGGTCCAACTTCCTTGTTATAACTTTATATGCCTCCTTCGAGTTCACCATGTGAACAGTCACTCAACGTACCAAAATACCTATATTAAACAGAAGCACGACTCGTAAGTACCTGTAATATATATAGAGAAGCATACAATGAAGTTAATATTCAATACAATTTATGTCTGATATATGACTATATGTACATGATCAACTTAACAAGAATATATAAAATAATATATTAAATACGCACCAAGAGATGTTAACACCTCCTCATTCAGTTGCAAACACTTAATCTAGTAATAAACGCGATAGCAATACAAACTTACCTCAACTTATCTGATATTGCTACCCACGTGACCGACGTTAACTGATAGCTGATGCGTGTATGTAGTACAATTTTATCGTCTGCACCGGGATTCTCTCCCATATGACCATCACCCCCAGAATACTTGTTAGTTGGGTTACTGGAGATAGTGCAAGATACAGGAGACGCCCCGTTCCTGATGCGACCCAGGGTCGTTTAGTTCCCGGTGTGAAACACCTTGTACACACTGCACCTCGGTTTAATGTCTCATTTGAAAGACTAGTTAGTAGGTTAGGGTGTAGCAGGGGTTCGAACCTGGGTTGTGAAGCCAGTGCGTTACCATTAGACCACGAATCCGCTTCTGTTTGCTGATTGTAGAGTTAATGTCAGTTATACACACGTTACTGAAGCGAACGCTGCATCAATAAACGTGAATTGCTCATTTACAAAAACTGTCGTGCTCTTATGAATGGACATATTAATATATTGGAAAATAAACAATTTTCAAAAATTTTTACAACCGATTGAAAAAAATAAATCTATAGTGTTTATAAAGATGACAAAGTTGCATCATATAATATGCCGTTGTTTAAAATTAGCAACGTATGATAGTGTACTTATTATACCTCACTTTTGTCTACAATGATAAATTCTCATTTCCCGACAAAGATATATCTTGACTGTCAAAAACATTTCAACCTTTTTGACACGTGACCAAGCGAAATTGACTGTCTGGTCATGTGACCGCGCTGGCATTTCGAATGTCATATAAGGGCAAGTAACTGCGTCACTTTAATTAACCTAATGAAAAGATTGCCTCCCTTGTCGTGCCGACATGTAGTCGTGACGTCACAATTCCATTCGTAACCCCACAAGCGATTTTCTTCAAAGTTAACTGTCATAAAAATAGTTTGCAAGTATTACTGAAGATGAAATAATATTTAGGCGTTATGATATCTTGATGGGCAAAAATAGTCACGTGTTTACCTTTTATAACTCAATTGTGTTTGGTATAATAAAATAAATATCAAATGGCAGAGTGTGTGACATTGGCATTGGCTGTCACGTCGGGTGACATTCTGCCCTCGGGTTTACAATATCAATGTCACACACGCTGCCATACGATATTGTTATAATATCAAATGTGACATAAGCGACTTATCAGAACAGAAACAACTAAATCACCACAAGTAGCAAACAAAGTAGACTGGTTCCTGTAGAAAATACTTGTCAAGCTCAGAGGCTGGGTACCAGTCTAAAAAGAACGTGAATGTGAAGCTAAGTAGCGAAACGTGCATATGTTGTGGTTAGAGTGACGAGACGGGCACTTTCTTGAGCATGCGTGAACCAAAGAAAACAACATAGTCTTCATCTTCAAACCACTGTTACGACTTCGCATGTTAATAAAGTCACATTTAATTATACAGAAATATGCAGTTTTGGCAATGATGTCCTGTAGAGACGAAACAGTTTCGTCGGGAGCAATAGTTCCAACAAACTTCTGATGTTTAAGCCAGCTGGCTAGTATACTTCCGTGGGTCACGCACAAACCAATTCCATTAGAAGTCATGACGGTGACGTCACTTAGTACGCGTTTTATCTGTGACAAACGAAAACGCCTTACCACATGTTTAGGCTCGTTCGGCCGCTCCTTTTGGCACCGGCCCCGTGCCTAAGGGAAAATTAGGGACATTCACGTACATGGTCGAACTAATATCTACGTTCAAATTAACCTCAACGACGTCACTCAGGCGGTCCTTTTCAATTTAGGCACCCGATTTAGGCATACAACCGAGAGCATGTACCATTGAACCAGCTATATCCGTTACATAACGTAACGCTAACTTGACGTTGCCCACTTGGAGGGGCCGTGAGTTGGTTGTATTTATAGTGAGTAATGGTCCCTACAAAACTGCCAAGTTTCATGCGCTGGCTATTATATTTTGCCTTATTGCACACACAAACCATTCCCAATATATGCAATATTCTGTGTTTCGATTCATTATATTGAAATGGCCTGCACTACCGTTTATAAAATGTATAATTGCACGTTCTCTTTGAATCACTAAACAATATTAATATCGCGTACAGTGATGCCAGTGCCATTGTTTATTGTGTGACACTCAACTCCACGTGGTTTAAAAGAATCGCTATCAACTGACGGAATAATAGAATTTGAAAGTTACATGATTCACAGCGACAATAAAACCGGTAATTAATGTTCCGCGATTATGTAAATCTTCAAGATCCAATTAATCTCATTCATTCGATACTTCCAAATGCACAAAAATCATTATGCTTGGGAAAAGTATATACTGAATTGTTGTTTTTCAATGCAGTGTCTGTAAGAAGATGTTTGATGTAACCATTTTAAAAAACGATAATTTGCTTATCATTGAACTTAAGATGCATTGGTTATTATATATGGATAAGTTATCAATAGATTTTAAACGCGATGATAACTCAATGTTTTATTCATTTTTATAAAATGTTTATGCATTATACAACTCCTCTGAAACCAAGTAATATCCAACGCGCGAACTTGTCGATGCTTCTGCTACGTGTATGAAACACGCTGAAAATGTATATATAAGTAGTTCATTGTCAACTGGCATTATTTAACAGTTTCAGGGGCGTTGGATATAAGAATCACTCAGAAAATTGCATCGCCGACACATTTACAAATCACGTGCTTTGTGTCCGGCGATGGAGGGAATCTTGTTGTTCTTTACAGAAATTATGTCGAGAACAAATTTCAAAATGCCTTGCAGGTAGTCAATAATGACAACAAATGTAAAGTCAGGACCGCGCTACAAGCAGAGTGTGCATGTACCAACGGTACCTCTATAGCTTGTTACATCAACGTAATACATGATTCTATAGTAGTGGACCCGTGGCAATGTGCAGTGCCTGAAAATGGAAAGTTTGTTTTCAGTAGCATAGTGACAGTCAGTAGAGATGGTAAGAAATTGTTTTTGTTACCATTAATTAGCATTATTTAAAATCAAAAGTTTTACCTTTGCAAATAATATACATTCACAGTGTTTCTCATTTCGTACGTTAACCGTTAAACATGTGCTATTAAAGCCCAAAGGACTAAATCAATTTCCATATGATGGACGTCTGTTAAATCGACAATATCGTTGAAGATTTGTATAGAGTTGCATAAAATGACACATAATTTGTTTCTTTATTACGTATTTTTCTCAATAGTACTTCATTTTTCTTTAAGAGTATGCAGCTGTACCAAAACCCCGAATTTTCTGATAAAAAGGGTAAGAACATTTTAGACTACTAACAAAACTATAAAATATAGATGAAAATAATGTACAGAAAAAGGCACTATGCTAATTGGGTTTCTTTAAAGCTACGCAGTCGGTAACCGAGAGGAACACACATTTGATAACGTTTGTCATATTGCACCTACATGCTTTTGTTATATATGTATTACGATTTCAGATCCTGTCAACATTACACAATTTTATATTGAACCATTTAAAGGGAAGTCCAATGTCAGTCTCATTGAAAACAGTACAGCTGTTCTACACTGTGTTGAGAAAGGTTCTCCCCCGCTTAATATGCGGATCGTGAGAAATTTCAACATACTGGAAGAGTTCCATGTCAATACTGCGAACACAACTACTGTCGAAATTCACCATGGGATATTACCAGTTGTATACACACACTCTGGGAAATACACGTGTCTGTCCTACAACAAGTATGGAGATAGTTCAAGAGACATACATTTGGATGTATTGTGTACGTCAGCATTTGTATCCATTGTTAATTACTATACTATACTGCAATAACAATTGGCAGAAGTTTGTCATTATTTCATCAGCGTTCTTCTTATATGTCTTAGAATGTTCAATTTTGCATCAGAAATGCATCGATATTATAAAATATACAAACTTAAGGACGCATTTGATTGATATTTCTAGCCGATGATTCTATTAAGCATTTGAATGTTACCGTGCATTGAATAGTAGACATGTACATCTCATGTATACCATAGGCGTCATACACGGGACTTTCTTTAACTATATTACAACAAAACGGAAGTTTTTCATTTATTTTGTTTAATTATCACGATTAAATGCTTATGTTTCGGTATAAATGAAATCTACAAAATTATATTATTGTTTTACACACTATACATTAGTGTGACTATAACCAGTAAGGTCAACACTGGGAATAAGGCGCTCGTTCCACTGCACGAAGAGGTTACTTTCACGTTCCACGGAACAGCCAACCCACTGCCTGACCCTTCAAACTTTACGTGGTTCAAGTGCGTGAATACAGATGTATGTGCTGAAATCAATGCTTCATCAAAAGTGGTCATCGAAAATATCGGCGCAAGTTGCAATATTTCCATAGACGACATTGGCGGAGGGGATTACGGGACGTATGTCAGCAATGGTTCCGGCGCAGATTATATAGAGTCGTATATTTTAGAACAATTTCGTGAGTAGAAATAGTTATATTTTTGTTCATTTTAGAACATATGTTGTGTATCGGTTGTATTATCCATTTAATATAGCAAAAACATTTAATTGAACAACCAGAATACATATAACGTCAAAAGCACACCCTTTTTATAAAAAAGTATAAAAATGCTATTAAATAAACAATTTGAATATATTTCCGTGTGTCGTTATAATTTTGAAATACAACATTTTATATATAGTGTGCATAAAATATGATAATCGAAGTGCTTAGTTTTGGGTTTTATACTACTTTTATTTACAATTGGAAATCCGCCAAAGCATCCAGCATGGTTTGACAGCATGTCTGCGCCAAATACTACCCAATAGATTGGTGCCTGCTGTAAGCTTATCAACATTCAAAACACGTGAAATGCATGATACACATGTACGTTCTATGTTTGAGTTCCACCAATCGTGTTGGCTATGGATGCTGTAAATATCAAAGAATGGGAACGTGTCAACCAGCCGTGTGAATATCAGCCTGGCAATCCACCAGAATTTCGCTGGATTAGAGACAATGTGACCCTTACAAATAGGACTGTTTTCATTGAAAAAGCAACACGACTAAATGCTGGAATTTACACTTGCGAAGCTAGCAATAAGGATAATGCAGGATATGGGAACATTATTGGAGTACATCGACGATTTTCACGTTAATGTGTTGTGTAATTGTAACATAGTCTTACTTATTCACATTGTATATTTTACTCGAACCCCATTGAAGACCTGTAAAATACTTAAGCTTAATACTTTAATAAATTCATTTTAAACACAAACATAATAAAGGGAAAACAATACAACAACGTTTTCTATTGTTCTGAAATGGCGACTTGCGTCCAATTCACGGCTTGTCATCTTGTTCAGATAATGTAATCTAGTTTTACTAAATATGTGTAAGAAGTACCTTAGTATTTAAATTTTTAGATCCAGCGAATATACACAAATTTGATGTTGAAAATTTCGAAGGCCTGTCAAATGTTACACTGGCATAAAAAGACACTGTATCATTGCACTGTATTGGCGATGGTTATCACGTACCAGTGTTGCGGATCATGAAAGGAAACATGAAGCTGGCTAAATATCATGGCGATGAATCACGCAATAATACTCTCCACCTGGTCCATATAATTGACCCCGTTGCTTGTGATGATTTAGGAAATTATTCGTGCATGGTTTCAAACAGTTTTGGTCTACGCGGACAGGAGATGTATTTGAATGTGTTGTGTAAGTTTACTTTATTGCAATTATTCGACTTAACATACAGGCAACTGGAATAATTCATGCTGAGTAATAGTTTATTAATTGTACTGATAATGAACAAATAGCTCAATGCAGCACACTGCTTTTTGCAAGTTTTTAAACGATTATTGACTTATAGGCACACTGGTTGCTTAAGTTGAGACCTGTTTTCATATTTTCCATCCGCACTTTACAATTTACCGTTATGTTGAAGTTCGCTTTATGATAATATTAGTGATCATTAATAAACACTTGATTTGATAAGCAATTTCCATACAGGTCCGGTTAGAAAAATACAATATCAATTGAAGAACAGTTACCATGGGAACGAAGCGTCGGCATAACTGCGTGGCAAAGTAACGTTCAGTTTCTATGCAACTTCGAATCCACTTCCGGTTCTGTCAGATTTCTCCTGAAGAAGGTGCCGAGAAGCCAACAAATGTGTTGAAATTGAATAAAATGACAGTATTATGGTCGAAACTAATAGGTCAAACTGCAATATAAAAATTGAAAACATAACGGAAGCGGATTATGGAATGTATATTTCGCAAGTAGGCAACGGTATTGGGAAGCTCTATACGGAGGTTTACTTCCTAAAGAGACCTAGTAAGTATTTACAGTATTAAATGTTAAATGCAAAAATGATTTAGTGTCCACACTTGATCTCAGCTTTCAACGTTTCTAGAAAATATACTGATCCGAATCAACGAAATATCTCTGCAACCCGATTTTTATTTAAAAACAAAACTCTTCGCCATACAGTTTTACCTGTATGTTCCTCAATCTGATTCACTTTTCAACTTTTCTAGAAAATATGCTTATTCTACAACCTGTGTCTGAACATTTCTTTCTAAATTGTTTTATAAAATGATACATCAAACAATTTGTCAGACATTTTAGCGTTCCTACTTGTCCAAGAGGTAATATGTTCACATGTCCCTTATTCAATACCAGTTATAGCTTACACTTTCATTTTCAGACGAGGTCTTGAATACCAGCATTATATCAACCACGTGTGTTTCTTTACCTCTAGCTATCGTAATGGTCATCTGCATCTTTCGAACGTTGCGTACGCAAAGTGCTAAATCTGGTGAGACATTTTAGTTAACTTTCCTAGATTGACAGATCATAAAAATATTCGTCAAAACGATGACTTTTTTTAGTCAAATGTCTAAAATGCAATTTGTGATAATATACAGAAACAAAACATACATTATAACGACTATCACAAGTTCTCGAACAGATACACGTTGGTGGAGATAGTATCGAAATGTAAATGTAAAACATTATGTATGAATACCTATTTGAAAAACTACTTGATGTTGCAGTTACTATCGTGAGGTAAAATGTTATATTTTGAGTTATATTATTTTAGAAACCATCAGTATTCCAATGGTTGAGGAAGGTGACACAAGAGGCACTGCCAGCAAGGATCAAACGATTCATAAACGTAGCCCGACAGAGAACGTGGTGCATTATGAGATCCGTCCTTCAGATGACACTTTGCCTCTAGCGGACGTGTCATTCGGAAACGAAGGTAAAATGTCTATAAAAATATCGACAACACCTAAGTTTATTGAGAATATGTTGTAATGTAGGACGTCCTCCATCAATGTGTTGCATTTTTCGGCGGATCAATAACAATATATATATATACATAACAAATGGTCCATAATGCTGTTTGTAAAATACATTTAAGATTAAGATTAAGAAAATATATAAATGAAAACAAATTGTTCCATACGGCTGTTTATAAAATGCATTTATGATTTAGCCACAAACAAGATTTTACTTCTAAATTACACAATTTGCGTTTACATAAAAGGATATGGCGTTTGCCATACTTGTTCTCAACACCTAATGTAGATGATGTAATATATATTGGCGATTTCTACAGATAGTGTCCCCAAAATTTACATTTATTGCCGATTATATGCACACGTAGATCCTCTATACATCCGTCCTGTGAAAAACGACAATAATTAAAACATTTGAGCAACAAACGATTTCATAACATTCACTCTATATAGGTTATGGTATTTAATAATTACACAGTATTCAATTAATATGTCAATTATGTGTGCACAATGTCGGTTCTCACTACAAGGTCAATATCCACAGAGAATTGTTAGTTAACATTGAAAAATGTCGGTTCTCACTTCAAGGTCAATATCCACAGAGAATTACTAGTTAACATTGCAAAATGTCGGTTCTCACTACAAGATCAATATCCACAGAGAATTGCTAGTTAACATTGCACAATGTCGGTTCTCACTACAAGGTCAATATCCACAGAGAATTGCTATTTAACATTGCAAAATGTCGGTTCTCACTACAAGGTCAATACCCACAGAGAATTGCTAGTTGACATGGCAAAATGTCGGTTCTCACAACAAGGTCAATATCCACAGAGAATTGCTAGTTAACATTGCAAAATGTCGGTTCTCACAACAAGGTCAATATCAACAGAGAATAGCTATTTAACATTGCACAATGTCGGTTTTCACTACAAGGTCAATATCAACAGAGAATTGCTAGTTAACACTGCAAAATGTCGCTTCTCACAACAAGGTCAATATCCACAGAGAATTGCTAGTTAACATTGCAATAAGCTGTACTGCCAATGCTACTCATGATTTACACACAGTATCATTAACTTAATATTTAAATATTATTAAAGCGATCAGTTTTGGAAAACAAATGTGCTGTTTTTCATGTGTGTAACTTTCTGAAAATGTATTTATTTCAGACATACCGGACGATGAGCGAACGACAAGAACGTATGTGTCTAGCTGTTAGTTCAATCCAATGTATTAGCATGCAGATTTTTCAATGGTTTCGACTTAAAAAGCAACCACATGCAAATGTCTACTTGGAAAAATGCTTCTTTTGGCATGTGTTTTGAAATCTGCTTAAGGTAATACATATACAGTTACATTTCACAGAATCAAGGACAACACCCTCTTTTATAGCGTTCAAATTAATCCAAGTTATATTTAACCATTACATAATGGAATTAAAGATGTAATTATTAGTTGTAGTTTATTTTTCTTTCAAGTCAGTTAAAGATAGAAAATATTAAGAATGTTTCGATATTTATTAAGCTCTTCTTATGTTCTTTAGATATATCGATTCGTTGTCCGTGTTGACTGGATGTATTTTAAATCCAAAGAGATCAAGGGAAAGTTATACCTTAATAATTTAGTATAATATATTGTCCTGTAATAGTCATTTCTTTAGATGTTTCCCAGGTAACGCATTAAACACACATGCCAGTTAAATCCACGGGGCCAAGAAAAACAGAAATATGACCTTATAAGAATAAGTTTGTCTTTGGTACATTTGTAAATCATGTCGTTATAGTTTAAGGCATTTAGCAGATGTACATGAGCATGAGCATTGATTGCTTGGTTTATTGATTGTTTAGGGTTGACTACATGAGCATGAGCATTGATTGCTTGGTTTATTGATTGTTTACGGTTGACAAAGGGCGGCATGAGAGTCTTATAAGAACGGGACAGGTACATACACATAAATCATGTCGTTATAGTTTAAGGCATTTAGCAGATGTACATTAGCATGAGCATTGATTGCTTGGTTTATTGATTGTTTAGGGTTGACAAAGGGCGGCATGAGAGTCTTATAAGAACGGGACAGGTACATACACATAAATCATGTCGTTATAGTTTAAGGCATTTAGCAGATGTACATGAGCATGAGCATTGATTGCTTGGTTTATTGATTGTTTAGTGTTGACCAAGGACGGTATGAGAGTCTTATAAGAATGGAACAGGTACATACACATAAATCATGTCGTTATAGTTTAAGGCATTTAGCAGATGTACATTAGCATGAGCATTGATTGCTTGGTTTATTGATTGTTTAGGGTTGACTACATGAGCATGAGCATTGATTGCTTGGTTTATTGATTGTTTAGTGTTGACCAAGGACGGTATGAGAGTCTTATAAGAACGGGACAGGTACATACACATAAATCATGTCGTTATAGTTTAAGGCATTTAGCAGATGTACATTAGCATGAGCATTGATTGCTTGGTTTATTGATTGTTTAGGGTTGACTACATGAGCATGAGCATTGATTGCGTGGTTTATTGATTGTTTAGTGTTGACCAAGGACGGTATGAGAGTCTTATAAGAATGGAACAGGTACATACACATAAATCATGTCGTTATAGTTTAAGGCATATAGCAGATGTACATGAGCATGAGCATTGATTGCTTGGTTTATTAATTGTTTAGGGTTGACCAAGGACGGTATGAGAGTCTTATAAGAACGGGACAGGTACATACACATAAATCATGTCGTTATAGTTTAAGGCATATAGCAGATGTACATGAGCATGAGCATTGATTGCGTGGTTTATTGATTGTTTAGGGTTGACCAAGGACGGTATGAGAGTCTTATAAGAACGGGACAGGAAGATATGTCGCAGTACAAAGCCTTGGCAGCTGATTAGAAATTACTTGTCGGCGATGTTTGGTTTATTGATTGTTTAGGGTTGACCAAGGGCGGTATGAGAGTCTTATAAGAACGGGACAGGAAGATATGTCGCACATGAGCATTGATTGCTTGGTTTATTGATTGTTTAGGGTTGACCAAGGGCGGTATAAGAGTCTTATAAGAACGGGACAGGAAGATATGTCGCACATGAGCATTGATTGCTTGGTTTATTGATTGTTTAGGGTTGACCAAGGGCGGTATGAGAGTCTCATAAGAACGGGACAGGAAGATATGTCGCAGTACAAAGCCTTGGCAGCTGATTAGAAATTACTTGTCGACGATGTTTGGTTTATTGATTGTTTAGGGTTGACCAAGGGCGGTATGAGAGTCTTATAAGAACGGGACAGGAAGATATGTCGCACATGAGCATTGATTGCTTGGTTTATTGATTGTTTAGGGTTGACCAAGGGCGGTATGAGAGTCTTATAAGAACGGGACAGGAAGATATGTCGCACATGAGCATCGATTGCTTGGTTTATTGATTGTTTAGGGTTGACCAAGGGCGGTATGAGAGTCTTATAAGAACGGGACAGGAAGATATGTCGCAGTACAAAGCCTTGGCAGTTGATTAGAAATTACTTGTCGACGATGTTTCAGTGGCGGAACAATGCATACAGACATACAATACTTCAAGTAGATGTATATCAATGCCACATGTGTTTAATCCATAGTTGTGTATTCTGTAAATATATTAATTTGTTTAAAGGTTTAGCAGATGTACAATTTTGAACATTTATTGTTTGGTTTATTGATTGTTTATGGCGGACCATAAACGTTATGAGAGTCGTATTATAACGGGACAGGAATATATATCGTAGTACAATGCATTAGCAGCTGCATTTAAATTACTTGTCTTTGTCGACGTTGTTTCAATGACGAAACCAAATATGTATACACCTACATCAATACTTTAGATACATGACAATGCCACATGTGGTGACTCATTATATATTATGTCAATATATCTGTGTATATTAAAAGTGTATGGTTATAGAAAAATATGGCGTTTAAATAATAGTATTGGAAATTAAAACCATACTTTACACACCCAAACAAGTATTTAACGACTACAAATTATTTTGTGTATCCTGTGAACTCGGGCGTTTACCCATTATATATTATCGAAATGTTAGTGTCTTAAATATTTACGATCTGACGATGGCAAATATATAAACATAATTTATTGTATGTTGTTACATCATTTTGAAATGCATTCTAAAAAAAACAACACTATTCGGTTAATTCAGTTAAAATGTACTATATAAAGAAAGTTTCAATGAAACATGGTTGCATCATGGGAGATGTAAAAAACAACAAATAATTATTGATAGGTGTGCTGAAAATTGTTCAACTGTTCAACAACGATATACAAACGGTCGAAGTTATACTCTTTTTTTTTTTTTTTTTTTTCCGTTCTATATATTTTATTTTCCTCGTCAATAGGTGTGTGAGGGTCGAGGGCATCCCCCTCCACACCGTACATCATGAGTATTGATAATAGTTCAACATGCATGATATATAATATTACAATGAAGACAAGTGCTCACAATTGCATATTAACAATAATATCATAATTGCTTAAACAGCAATATACAAATTGATACACATATTGAAATTTTGAATATACGGATAAAATATGCAAGTCACAATGTTCTTAACGATACAGATTTAACAAAATGTCCCATGTAGTTATTAAGTTAGAATCTAAATTGCAGAAGAAGTTCATTTCCTTCAAAATATGATACTGGATAGAAAAGAATGATCTTGCCGCGATAACGGTAGGTAATGTTTGATTCATTTTACAATTATAAATAAACCGTTTAGTGAGAAGGAATGTTTGATTAAGAGGACTACTTGTGTTTTTATGTCCTAACATGAAAGAGGGTGCATTTATGAAGTCAGCGAATACCTCAAAACCTTCAAACAAATCAGCAATACATTTTTTAACGTATTTACATTCCCAAAAAATGTGTTCAATTGTTTCCGACATATCATGACAGAAAGAGCATTCAGCTGACGATTTATAATTGATTTTATACAAAATATATTTGGTACCAATAATTCGGTGTATAATTCTATACTGGAACCATTGTAGCGTAGAATCTTTGGTTATACAAAATGGCATACTAAAGATATGGTTCCAGTCTTTTAATTCAATATTTTCAAAAATGCTCGTCCATTTTGACATACAGACTGGTAAAGTGTCATTTGTTTTAACAATATTATACATGGGTTGGGTACCTTTTTGATATTTTAAAATGGATATCACTTGAAGGGGAACAAAGGCTTAACAAAGTCAAAATCTGCAATCGTATTCAGAGCAGATGTTTTATCGAACAAACCATATTTCTTCAAGTATTTAGTAACTACATTAGTAATACCTATGTAATGCAAGTAGTTTGGATAGAAATTATATCTGTTACACAGTTCTTCATAGCTATATAATTCTAACCCATCGTTGTTTTTGATCAAATCGCAGATAAAATGCACGCCATTTTCAAACCATGTTTTGAGGAATACACTTTTATTACCGATCGTTATATCAGGATTATAGAATATTGGGGTTTGTAATATGTATTTTATATTTAATGATTCTGCTTTGCGGAAATCAACACACGATTTTAAAGTGTCTTTCCAAAAAGCATTGCCTGTTTTATTTATAAGGTTTTCTGGATAGTGAACACCACAGTTGTAAAGTTTTTGGGTGTCTATTATCATTTTTACAATATTAATCCATTTACCATTTCCTGTGATGATCCTTCGTATCCAAGAACATTTCAACGCAATTATAAATGAAAAGATGTCGACCATATTAAGACCTCCTTCAGTATATTCTTTAATAAGTACATTTGTGTTAATTTTTGAACTCCCATTCCACACAAAGTTTAAAAAGAGATCATTAAGCTCAACCAATATTCTATGTGGTGGATTGGGAAGTGAAACAAATAAATGGTTAAGCACTGGCAAAGCAATCGTTTTTATTACTTGTATCCTTCCAATGGGAGTTAATATCCTTCTGGACCAGTTTTTAAGCAGCGTTCTAATTCTATACAATTTATCCATATAATTAAGATCTATCATCTTATCAAGATCGACATGAAATGTTAAACCAAGCATATCAAAAGTATGCTGGTTCCATTTTAACTTCCATCTAGTTTTTATTTTTTCGGAACTGAATTTATGCTTCCCTATCCAAGCTACTTTGGTTTTGTCGAAATTTACCTTTAAGCCAGAGCACAATGTGAAATGCGACAAATCATCTAAGGTTTCATTAAGGGATTCTGCAGAGCCATCCAGGAGTATAGACGTATCATCAGCAAATTGCGATAACTTATATTCAGTATTATCGATTTTGATACCTTTGATTTTGGGATTTGCCCTGAGTTTAAGAGACAAAATTTCAGCGCATAAAATAAAAATATAACAACTGAGGGGATCACCTTGACGACAACCACGTTGTATTTGAAAAAACTCAGATAAGTTATACTCTTAATGCAAGCTTTAAAATTCAGCCTTATTTAATTGTTACTGTTAAATGGAATATGGTATATTATCATGTCAACATTATACAATTTATATTTTGTTATGTATACCACATATTGATAAATTAGTATTGCCAAAACTACTATATTCATCCATACCTGCATGTCTTTGATAACCTTAACTTTTGTATATGTTATAGTATGTTTACGCATGGCATGAAGCGTAATGTATCTGAAATCAAATGTATGATTTTGTATACCCAATATTCTACGTTAGTGTAAACAAAATAAACAGAGAACACACAGGTCATTTGGTGGCTTTTGTATGCTTCATTGTATGATCTGTGTCGAGTAGTACATAGAGTGTGTGGTAAAGATACGCATGATATTATATATAACAATCAAATGACCATCATAAACACACAATAATAGTTGTTTTCATAGATGTAATTATAATGCGCGCGTTTCAAGTAAATATCACATAGCTAAGAAATGCAATGCTATTAATATCTACATAAAATCATGAATGTCTATGAATGTTAATGTAGATCAATGCAGTACTGACTGTTTATTATTTGGACACTACTGCTGCAAGAATAATAATTATATATATGTACAGAATTCTACTCACATGAAGATATAAAGTTGGTTACATAATGTAATGATGCATAATTAAGAACCCGGGATCCATAAACATATACAACAATTGTTGGGATGCGGTTGTCGCAGTTCATTTGAAAATCGATAAGCCTAAATTGTGTGATTATTATTTTACTTATGTTCTAACCAGTTATCACTTAATATAAGTAAATGTTATGCGGTAGTTTATTTGCAAATCAATAAGTATAGTTCAATGAGCATACACCGATTCAAATCGATGTCATCATTTCTTCACCGCAACTAAAATCCCAGGCATTGTGTAGATGTATGTCGAAACGAACACAACAAAACTAGTGAGCATTACATCGATACCGAAATCTGTAAAACATGAAGCTTATAACAAATAAAGGAATTACTGAAAATGTTATTTTTAAATACATTTACATTCAGTGAAGACATGGTTCGTAAAAGAAATACACTTTTAGCTGAACACTTTTGTAAACATGAGTATATTGTCTTACAATGTTATAATTTTATGTGTACCACACCAACATTTGTTAAAGGTTATTTATTGCATGTTTCAACCTGTGTCATACGCTTCAAATTATATGATGTCTCTGTTGCTGCTGTTCAGTGTTTCGTAACAAGTATATGTTCATAATTTTTCCTCCCGGATTTTTTTCATTATAAGATTCCACCATCACCAGTGAAAAAGGTTGTAAAGGCACTATTTTGCAGAAAGCATGCGCCGGCATCCACATGACACGTTGCTACTATTACCAAGTGCGCAGTCTTCTTACTTGCATGCTCGAATGTTATATCCTAGTTGAAAACACAGTTGATTTCCTTTGCGTGATTATTTCTTCGTTTCAATCCAACACTCTTCGCTACGGTAGGGGCTGAAAATAAACATTAATATCAACATCTAGAAGATATCAACTGAAATTAAAACACGTTTAGGGCTGTAAGATTCAGTCAGTTGATATTAGTTATGTATGACATTGGCTTACGTTCAACAGCTTCAATTTCAATGCTTTGTTGTCAGTATATCGTTCTTAGCATGTATATACCCCGAATGTGTCTTCTTTGAGTTTTTTTATGATAGCTAAAACACCGAGATGTGTATGAATAACGCTGTAGTAATTTGAAAAAGTGTCGTTCAGCCAATAGCATTCAGCAGTATCTATGAAACAATCTGCTATGTAATGCTCTTCTTCAGTTCTACTAAGAGTAAAGTTTAAAGCAATGTCCTTTCCAATTGATCACTTTAGTATATCTTTGCGATCTTCTACTGACCTCAGATCAACAGTCTGGTTTTTGGTCTGAGCAAAATAATAAAACAAATTAGCATTAAACATGAAATGCCTTCTGGTGTAATACCTATTAACCAAAGATCCAAAACCAATGTAAGCAGTAAACAGCGATTCGTAGATAATTACTTAATATATTGCTAATATTTTTGCAAAAAAGTATAGATCTGTCAGTGCGTTAGAGCCAGTATGTTTCTTAAACTTAAACATATAGTTGACATATTCTACGATGTCAATGATTTTGTTGCTGGTGCCATATCTTTCGAAACATATATAAGTCCCAAACGTGTCTTCACAGATGTTTCTTATGACAAGTAAAATGGTTGGATCTGTATAGATAACCCTGCAGCTTTTAGCCAATGATTCATTGAAAAAAAAAACATTTGGAGTAATCCAATAAACAATCTGCTATTACAGTACATTCTTTAGTCTAGAAGCTTCTACATATGAACGATATTTCTTTGTCCGACGAACATTCCATTATGCCACTGTCGTCGAATTGTTTCAGTGACCACATAAAAACTGAAAGTTATATATAGAATAGCATTCATTACATACGATAGTAATACTATTTCAAAAACGTTTTTGTATCTATTTAAGAAGTATTTAACTGAACCATTCACTTATTCAAATATATACGTTTAATTATAAAACCCACAGCATGTACCTGGGGTTGATATATTGAGCAGATACAGCAGGAAACAGTATTCGGCACTCATCGTGGCCTAAAATCCATTCGTGCACAACGTACTAGCTGCATGTATCACGTAAAACAATGCGATTATGTTAAACACATACATATATGTGGCATTTGCAATGGATCACCACAACAATATTCGAACACAAATTGAATGTGTTTATTTGATTAGTTGTTTTTGACTTTTTTGAAAATGATTGTAAATAATGATACCGACATAACTGGATATTCAAAATCATAATATTAATGCGTAATTGATGTATCATAATAAACAGCATTAAACGAATAACGATTATACAAAGTCAAATAAATACATGAATTCAATTTTTAATATTGTAAACACAAAGTAAGCAACCATTAACAGGGCAAATATACCTTCAAAAAGGACTACGGTTTGCGTAAAATTGATACAAGTTGTTTTACCTATATCAAATTGTTGGCATTGTATTATCACTCATAATATATTTTACAATTGTATGTCCCATTACTATACGGTATTAAAGTTTGTTAACAATGTTGAATACATCTGAAAGAACATGTACTTTTTAGTATATCTATGATTAATGACAATATATTTTACGGTAATTTAAACCCATTTGTTTGTATTATATTCATTTCATAGACCGCGAACACAAATCAAAGCTTGAATGAGTCATTACATTTCTTTTAGCGCTACTCAAAAGAAAATATGTTGGCGTTCTTCCAAATAATTGAAACTAAATTTAATGTAAAACACAACCATGGGTGTATAAAGCAAATAGGTGAATAAAGTGAATAGTGTCCTATGAACATTTAATTGTTTCGTTACCAAATCCATGTACAATGTATATAAATGAACTTAAAAAACTACGTTTATCACAAATTATAAATATGGCTTTCATTGTTTATGATGCCGAGAATGTTCTGTGATGCTGAGGTCTAATAACAACTTTATAAATGACTTTTTTCGAATAAAGTTAAGTGATTAATACGAAGCATTTCAACTCGTTTGGTCGTCTGCGATAAAAAGATCTAGATTATTGTGTTAGTCTTTAAGAAATGCACTGTCTAACATTCTCATCGTAGCGATAAGCTTATTTTTTTCCAAAAGGAGTTTTTATATTAAACTTTTTAAAATAAATAACAGTTAACTCAGATCATAAATGCATATTTAATTTTAACATGTATGTTTTAATAAGTAGTAGATAATATATTTTTATGTATTGATAACGTGCATGGACTTAACTTGTACACTGCAAATTTTATTAGCTGAGTTTTAGTGAATATTCATTTCCATTCGAAGCTAAAAGAAACTGTATAATGCTTGCTGTGACAATATGAAGATCCCTCAAATTGTTCTGTCATTGGGCTCGGATTTCTTATAGATATTTTGTCAACAAAAAGGGCCTAAAGATGGTAATTTCTTTAAACAATCTAAACTTGAGATGCTAATAATGGCATATACTCGTATTAACGGTTAAAATAAGGTATATAATAGGAAAATATTTTTCGAATTCTGAGGTAAAATCAATTTATCTGATGAGCCGTGTTTGTTTGGCCCTGTTCATGTTTACGTCAGAATTTGACGTAAAAATTGTGTATTTTTTATATATATCCATTGTTTACAGATGTAACCTTAACACGCAGAAAACTGCATTTGGTTAAAGCGCTGCATGGTGTCATTTCTTCGTATGGCTCCTTAGTCGTGAGTCCGATACCCGCTTGGGGTTTTATTTTTTTCAAAAATGTTTTCTGATTTGATTTTATCTAATGTCTCACAATGTGTTATATTATTTATTGTTTAATTAATGTACATGTCTTAATATAGCGCCTTTCTATATCATTTATAGTGCAATAGGACACCAACGATTTGTTGACACAGTCCCTTTAAGTGGTACGTCTTATCAAATTAATTGTTATTACAAAACTTCAAAGTACTCCACCTTTACACATTTGTGTAGCCTTTTTACACAGTCGCACAAAGCAGATAATTTTTTTTCCAGAAAGCATTTTCTCAAGTCTTGGAAATATAAAAAAGTCACAGGGCTCAGGTCGGGTGATTAAAGCGGTTGGTTTAAAATTTTTCCGATTCAAAAAAAAAAAAAACTTGACAATCTTGAACTTGCGAGAGGAGGTCTTGTCGTATATAAGATGGACTCCTTTATATCATTGCGTGGACGTCTCTTATTTTAGAACTAGTCCACTTTCTTCAGTATAGAGTTATTGTAGAATCGTCCAGTGACTGTATGACCAGGTAGACATAGCACTGGAAAGACTGGCTCACTAAAATTAAAGACAATTGGTTCGCATTGGCGTTTTTATTTACGAACACTTCTATGTGGCTCAAACATGTGCACCTATATTTCGTCATCTATAAGCAAGTTAGAAATAGACTGACTATCACATACTTTGTTGCTGTTTTTTTTTCTAAAGTGTTCGGGTACATTTAAGACGATGTGTCCTCTGCTCCTCAGTTAGCAAATGGAGTACATTTTTTCAAGTACCAATATTTTGTCAGAACTGTTTACACACTGTATTCTGATTAGCCAGTTCAGCTAGCAACATATTTCACTGATAATCTCGCATCCTGTTCGACGACAACTTTTACAGCAGCAAGGATTGCCTCGGTTACAGAGGTTTTGGGCCTACCAGGACGGATATCATCTTCGACTGATAATGTGTCAGCTTAAACAGCTTTGACCCTCCTCTCCTAACTGTGGCCAATAAAATAGATTGATGTCTAAATATACCACAACATTTATGAAGTATCTGTCTTGAATGTATATGAAGCCCCATGCGGCATTTAATATGGCTATGAATTTATTTTACAACGTGACATATACATTGGTAAGTGTTAATGGCTGCATGCATTTCAATTTTAAATAACTCGATCATATGAAAATCACTATGCAAAACATAAAACAGATTAAATGACATAAGAACTTTCAAAATGTTATGTTTGAAACGTTTAGTCATATATCAGTAAATTATAATTAGTTTACTTCCTTAAGTGCATACTATGCTCTTTGATGACTTGCCGGCAAGGTCAATTTAAATCAAAACGCTGATAGCGTAGAAAGAATGTTAGCGAAGAGAGAAAAAAGCAACCAAATAAAGTGAAATATGAGTGCAAATGTGTTCAAAAAGAATGACACAATTGTTTGAATGAAACTGCAGTTTTTCAATGCCATTTTTACACAAGACAAATCTAACTTCTCATTTTAATACTACCTACTTTCAATATTTTTGTAGATACATAAGTTTGTATGAAAACTATATAATGCAAACGGAATAATACGCCTGACAGTTAACGTACAGACTAATGTTTAACGTGCTGAAATAGCCGATGGAGCGTATACATTTGTGGGTGTCGATTATTAGTGTTTCGTAGCCTGTAAAGTAAAAAGTAGGTCAAAACTTATAGTTATAACTAAAAAAAAGAAAATTCCTGTTAAGACGTAAACACAAAATATATTTAAATAAGGTCACGTTCTTTTGGTGAATAACTTTGCTCGTACGGTTGCCGCACGATACCCGTACGAAATCTACAAGTTCTTACAAAACGTATGCGTTTGTCTAACGGTCTCAAGATCGTACGTTTGGACTGCGGTCTGCGTCGACCGCAGTGGGTTGTTTTCGAGAATGAAAGAAACGGAAGTTGAGTGCTTCCGCTGCTTTTATAAAAATTGTACACTATCAACTTTAGAGGCCGGAACCAGTCAAAACAGAAAGTGGATAAGAAGTTGAGGATGGATGAAGCAAAAAGCATTTAAAATGTTTGTCATTTGTAATGCATGTCACTGGAAACGTATTTGTAAAACGATTTAGAAATTATGTTCTGTCGTCATATGCTTTGCATCAATGTTTTATCTTGTCGCGATATCTGTTATACTGTGCTCAACGTCCACCACGATGTCCGCCTTGCGACCCTGAGGTCCCGGTTTCGATAGCCACACAGGGAGCGTTCTCAGAATCTTTTCAAAGACACCAAGTACTGGTTCTTCCCAGGAAACGGACTCGATAGAGCTAAAATAAATATGTTTAAACCGAAAAACAAAAATAAAGTGCGAAGAATGGTTACATGCACATAATAACTAATTCATTTAAAAAATAAAATAGAATAATGGAGATTGATGGTTTTAAGAAATTGGCTTTATTTGATACAATGATAGTGACTGAGGTTTACACAAGGTATAATAACCTATTATATGTACATATACATGACAATACAGGTATTTTAAAATTGTTAAGTCCGCTTATGCTATTCTAAGTTATCTACAGTCCACAGTCTACAGAAGAGGAAATTTCGGATAATAGGTCAATATCAAAATACAATATTTTATTTTTAAATATGTTTAAATTATAAACATACGAGTTTAAAAGGCGCGTATTGACAACTGATACGGTATAATATTTTAAAAACAGTATTTTAAAAGTATTTATTAAATGATAGCTTAACACATACATGTAGGTCTTTTCTTTTAAATAAACAAACAGTAAAATATTTATTTTATAATTATAAAATGTGGTCAACCTGACACTTTTCGCGGGCGTGGGAAAATTAGTAGTAGTGGTAAAATCGTAGTAATATGAATAAAATGAACATGAAGAACCGCTATGTGCACTTATGATAAATGTATTGTTACTTGGGAAAGTCGACAATAAAGTGCAAGAACCTGCTGGAATCGTGTGTCTAAAAACAAATTTTGACATTTTTCATATTTTGTACTTAACTATTCTTTAAAATTTATTGCTTCTAGAAAAATATTCATGAAAAAGCCACAACTACATCAATAGTGACATAATGCTTTGTTTGTTTTCAGGTGTTGAGATTACTAGTACCAGTGTATGCATTACGGCTCGGACCCAGACATCACCAGGCCGAGTCCTACGCCCTGAAACCGTTTAGTGCCCCCTAAGCCTCGCTTCACAACAAACTGGTCGCCATCGTCTTCCTCTTCTAGCGTACAACTGGTACTTTTCGCTATAATCAAATGTTTCGCCTCATTCGCCAATGATACCATTAAACTAATAAGTACGGTTATGTTCGGTAAATGTTAAACAGACATAAAATAATGCCTCTGTAGCTGATCTTAAAAACATAGTTGTGATCGATAGCTATATATCAATGTATCGCACATAAACCAGTTTGGCAGAGCAGAAAACACTTTAGGTAATAAATAAAAAGCAGATTTGAACGAAAATCGCAAAAAAATAGAACGCGAACTTGGATGTTTCGATATATCTGCGAACATTTCAATGCACACACAAAAAAAATACCGCTGTTACGGTACGTCCCTCAACTCTAAATCAAATTACTCTTATTCTCATTTTTTAAATCCTGGGATGTAACATAAATATGAATACACTTTTTTAACGTATTGATTACCTGATAAACTATAATACGATGAAAATATGTTTAAATAAAAGAAATACATCATGTTTTATAAATAAATAGTCTAACCGAAATAGCATTTATAAGTGGATTTTTTGCGATTTCAAAAACAACAATAAAACACACGCTAAAATGTTTAAATTCTATTTGTGGACAGTTTACCGAAATATATGAAAAAAGCCATACTGTATTATTGGCATTAATATATAAAAACATCTTTCGAACTCCTTAATAATGCAGCAACATATATTGAAATAAAACACAGTTGATAATCCTGAAACCGTTTTGTTTGGTTAAAATGACAACTTTAAAACTCATTATTATATTTTTCATATGTATCTAAATGAATCATGGTTGAAATACCCGAAAAGGTCATTCGGCCTTCACATTGGCTTCTCATCTGGGCGATGGGTCGTATAACTGGTCCCGCCGCTTGTGAGTTTGGTTGGTGGTCACCCTACCAGATAGGTGGGTTTTCTCCGGGTACAGGTTTTCCACACAGCACAAGACTTCGCGAACATATTTTATTAAAAAGTAACATAGCTGGAAATTGAAGCCATCATTCACAATCCGTCACAACTTCCGATATGTCGGAACAAGTTAATAATGTAGGAACACACCTTGGGTCCGTACATAATACATCTTCGTGTCAGAAGGACCACAATGAACTCCTCAATACATAAACAACAACAAAAACAACAAAACAACGCAAAGCAACAAAGTTAGTATTTATTACATAAAGATAGCATAGATAATGTTATGCATTAACAGTACACTTTCTATAACAAGGCATATGTTATGTTATTACAATTGTACATATTTTGATTGAGTTTACGAAGAAAATTAATAATATAAATGATTTTAATATAACGAAAATATAAATCGTATTACCTCGACCAAATATAAACAAACTGTAATAAAAACAACATACCATGTTTAAATTGTGTTTAAGGACTTATGTACTATTGTTCCATGTATGTAATATACTTAATGTACTCAATAATTGTGATGTCTTTAACAGTATATATTGAAATCAATTAAATAAATAAATAATAATTTTTTCGATACAGGTATGTTAACTATGTTTTCGTGCCACTAAATATACGTTAACGTGCTTTTAAATTGGTAGATCATTATATTTAATGTGATATATATCGTGCATTAGAAAACATGTTGGTTGTGTAATACTGCTATATACACACACATTGATAATCCAATTCAAGTGTCCATAAACATAAGCTTTATTTGCATGTCGAGCACCGTGAATAACGGTTTATGTGTTTGTATTAATTTCCATGATCATGTGAGTGTCGTAAAATATAATGTGATACTTACATCTGTACGACATATACACTTTATTTAAAAGCTACCAAAGACAAGAAAGTACTCTGAATGATATCTTGTAAACACACATGTACACAAATATTCATTTTGATAATAAAATACTTCATTCGTACAGGTATTTTAGTGCATTACTGATTATTCATTTATTTATATTTGTCTTAAACATAATATACATCATGAACTAAAGCTAAGCACTAAAATACATTGTTGTCATTGAGCAATTTAAAAACCTCACACGCAACAAAGGAAAACATAACACTACTTTACAGCAGAGTGTGGAGGAATAGGTATGTCTGAATATATTTCAACTATGAACTACCGAAAAGTAAATGTAAATACTTTATAGATTCTACATAATATTATATTATACAAAAGCAAACAATTATTCATCACACTTGAAGAATATCCTTTGCGAATATTAGAATGTACTGAAAAATAAAGACACTTTTCCACATATTGACATTAGAAACGGCACATATTTTTGGTCCTTGGTTTGTATCAATAAACACACAGCGTAATGCATATATGTATACAGTTTCAATATATGTAACATACGCTATCACTTTGTATTAAACATTTACTTTAAGAACAGAAAACACACCAGAAAATTAAATGTACTGATAATATTAGAGAGCAACATTGTTGGCATGAGTCGACCACGCATGTTTAACTAAGCGGTTTTAACTAAAGTGGTCGATTTAACGTATTTGTATAGATCAGTTACATTGATTATTTATTATTACAGTTTAACAATTATGCCCTTGATTAGAAGTGTTAACTTTAATAATTATTTGTGCATGCGTTTCAAAATTCAATACAAGCATTGTAACGCCGCTCGTGCACGTCTCCGCAAAAACGTGAGCAAACGCGCAACGCATAAAGCAATCGTTACGTTAATGTGTCATTACTGTGCCTTGTAACGCATACAGAGAACTAACATATAATTATAAAACGCTGCAGAAACTAAATTCTGATTTGCTAAAAATGCAAACAAATATATTTTATTTTATAATTTATGCTATGTTAAATCACAAATAATAAAATCTTACGCATGTGATGGACTACAGAAACAAGCGTAGTTGAAATGATTATTCATCAGAGGTATGACACATTTATTCAACACATTTAAACCAGGCACACACTCGCAAAAAAAAAAAAATATATAAATCGGATAGTTTATACTAATTTAGACTTACGAACATCATACCAATTGGTGCGCATGTGTATACAAATACATCAAATTAAGACACATTCACTTAGCAATATACCTAAAGAGGTATTACATATGAACCATGCAAACGGGAGTAAAAAAAAAAAAACGCTGGAAATACTGGATTGCACAAGGAAAATGCCAATATATCAGAATGTACAGTCACTTATGATGTTAGCTGCAATTTATTATATTAGTATTAAATGTGTGAAACACGGTTTAACAGAACGGGTGTCTGAATGATATAGTTTTAGAAATTATGATATGCAATCTACAAATCATGGGTAATCTATAAAAACAAACATATCATCGGTGATACATGAACAACACGTTACTAATCATAAAATGGTGAATGCACTTGTCACTCGCGCGCATTTGCAACAACGGAGGGTCACACTACTCAGTAAGTTACGTACAATGTGTTTTAAATACAGCCATCGGAAGGTCTCAACAACAAAAAATAGCATGCTAAAACCGCATGATTACGCATCGTGTTCACTATTTATTATAGCATTTGGCCGTTCTGTTTCGATACCAGTGAAAACAACAATGTTCATAGATGATGGGTGTTCGCGGACAAATAGTGTATAACACTCACATGTTCAAGGGTTCGTTTCCTTTTGAGAAACATTTAAGACAAACGTTTCGGCACATAGATTTTCTCGGGGGAATATACAGATCGTTCGTAGAACTTGATATTTCTATCCATACTTGCCTGAAAGCATCTGATGTCTTCCTCTCAGCTTGTCAGTTCTATAATTGTTGATCGTAATAAGCTTTACATTAAATCAATTGATTCTATTCAGTTTAGCCTATAAATAATTCTGAAGTATGCACTGCGGTTTGCAGAAACAACATGTTAAGTTTCATATCTGAGGTTATGGTAATTGTTTTGTAATCCCAGTACTCACTAGTATATTTTTAATACAACATTTATTGGTTTTCATTTCCGTGCCTTAATAATTCCTGAACAAGTAGGGCAATGTTCTGTTCCATTTGTTCCAGATTTGGAGTAATTTTTTTAAATTTAGAAATACCAAATTCCCCTAGAATCACTGTTATCGGCGTCACAATCACATTGGTGCTGTTAGTAATCCCCCCAGCAACAATTCCAACGCACACAAGTTCTCAATCGCCGTCTTTCACAAAAACAGGAGCCCCTGAGTCACCAAAATCTGCGAACATTTCAAATGTTTCAAATATTGGCTGAAGTTCTAATTGATTGTATAATGTCATTTGGATTGGTCCACTGATAAGCGCCCATGGCAATGTTCTCATGACATTTGGAAATAAATTGTTTACAACTGTGGCTTTCGTGTACACGGCAGCTGAGCCAAATTTAACACAATTTAAATTATTTTGGCGAGGCTCGTCTGTTCTTCCAGATGCATATTTAAGATCTAAAAAGAGGACAAAAAATAACAAAGAATAATTTACGCAATTAACATGTGCAAGGTGTGTATAAAACAACATAGGGCCTACAGTCAAAGAAATCAATCAAATGCAATGTGGCCTTTTTCGTTTTCAATCGGTTCAATCGCGCTGTGAAGTCCAGTTTTGAATATCATTAGAGCCATATGCATGACTTTCCAATTTAAAATCGCCGTCCTGCTTGTTTACTGAACACAATAAATTATTGAAGTTTATATTTTACTGCTTAACATAAAACATAATTGTATTCGTTTCTATAGTTATCATTGCACATAATATTTCTCGTTTGTTGTCGTTTCATACATTTTCAAAAAGCGCTGCCGAAAATATTAAATGCATTTTTACGTTTAAATGTTACAGCAAGCACTATGTGATAAATAATACCTAAATTTGTTCCAGTTCTTGGCTCAGGAATTGGCCACTTTTAGGTGTTCGTGTTTCTATTGCAATAAGTCCGATTTCAAGTCCATGGTGTGAGGTATCTCCTGTTTTGCAAATCACCTCCTTAAGTTTTCCGATGTAATGGAAAGTATGGTTGATATACTTCATTGTTCTGTTCTGTAACGAGTCTGCCTATTTGCATCTGAAATAGGCCTAAGTCTTCGTCAGACAAGAGTACATGAGCTCTGCTTATTCCACAAAGTCCATAATGAGCGTGTTCAAAAAATACACCGAGTGTACCACTTTTTGATTGATCACGAGAGATCGTACATCCCATGCGAATATCGTCGTGGACTTCATCAGCGTGCTTGTCCAATGGTATAAACACACCTTCACGAACATCTATTTGAAAACCATCATAAGTCTTTCTAAAAGGATCCTCTTCAATTGGAATATGCCCTTTCGCAAGCACATACAATTCCAAGCGTACTTCATATCGGTCTTCGTTGTATAAACTTGTATTATGAATGAATTCTGTAATTATACTAAGATATCGATGCTCTGAAAATAATTGGTTAGCATGAGTCCTAATGCAGTCTCTCAACCTTTTGTTTTCCTCGTCCTGTATTTGTACATTTCGCGAATGTTTTGTATATTTATGCCCTTCGTTTTTAAACTGTAGACATTTAATAACGTATTCTATTCCTAGGCTCTTAAGACTTTTTTCTATATCAACCCGTTCTACATATTTGTCAGCAGTAACCACGAAAGTTTTAAACGTTTCATCAGTTACATTAAAAGCAGCATACACGTCTCTAACACTTTTAATCAAACGTATCTTTTTGCAGATATCATCACACTTGCATTTAAGCTCTGGTGAATTTCTTCCGAATCGCTTACATTCGACTAGAATTGTATTGTGCATTGATAATTCTTGCAAAGACACGTCTGTGTCTGCATTTCCTTTATTTTTTGTTTTGTCATCTGGAAAATGAATACAAAGTTTTGCTTAATGCATGTATTTATCTTGGACAAGTATACATTTTTATTTGTCTTATTTAGTACAAAAACCCCGCTTTAAATGGTTTACCCGGGCCACGTACTGACCGGGTATTATTCCATACTTTGTCAGTAGAAGTTAATATCCTGTCAGTAAATCATTCTTTAAAAATAAATATAAAATGATTAATTGATAAAATGTTGGTATATTAAGTAAACAGATAACAATAGTTAAGTTTTGATTCATAAAGATAAGTTTATTTAGCGAGGTTTAAAAACTAAACCACGAGCATCATTTTCTGACTTTGTTTTGAAAAACGAAGATGAATAATAAATAATACGAAAAGCTTAAAACGACGTCCCGAAATCAGCAAGACGACATCATTATACTGCGCGTGTTGGCTTTATTCGACAGTGTTGAAAGTTTATCCCATGGGGTGTTAGTTCGTCAGTTGAGTCGTGATGATGGGATAAAGAATGGTACTCGGTAAGATAAATTCGTTAATAGTTTCTTACTGACACCATACAGTATGAAACAGGGTCAGCAAACTTATATTGGGCTCGAGCTACGCTTTCGACCAATATTAATTTACTGACCCTGTAGCACACAGTACATGGTCAGTAAGAAGCCATCTAACTAATAATATTATGACTGGTTGATTTTCACAAAAAAAACAAATGTTGGGTTACGAGATATATGTTTGACTAAAGCAATATGTCCTCTCTTGTCAGCACACATATTAACCTGTCTATACTTTGTATGCACTTGACATTAAATTGGCACTTAACACAAATTTAAGAAGGGGATATACATGTATAGATAACACTTGTGCCTGTATTTTCTGCGTTGTTTCTGGTATGACTTTGGGTTTTGTAAATAAACGTATCGCAGATTCTCAGCTGCCAAATAAAGTTATTTTTATAAACCTGTCCAAGAGCGTTATGTAACCCCGGTTTGTTAGTTGGTTGTAACCTACCGAAATTGATTAAAATCGAGAAAAATCACATGTTAGAAAATAAACGCCAATAAATCATACAAATAGTGATTAATTAGTCTTTTCTCGAGAACGTTTGGTAGCAAAGCGAGGTTAATGGCAAAATATAGTTACTGTTGTATTAAATAGGGCGATTTCGGTGAAACAAAGTAGGATTTCAGTCTTTAGCCTAAGCGTATGTCATTTTGGACAAGAACATTCGGACTTGAAATCAAAATATCTAGATGGAGCTTCAGCTGTAAGCATAAAACATGTGTTAGATTTGAGAAAAGTAAAGGCTATAAGTCAATCTGCGTTTACAATATGTAGAAACATATTGTTGTCAAATATTGAATCAGAAACACTAGACAGAGAAGAAATAAAAGACTTGCAAAACCAGTTTGACATATTTCAAAATGCAACAATCAATGTTATGGAGAGATTACTTGAGGTATATAGAAGAAATAGAGACTTTGAAAATAAACAGAAAGTTATAGATGAAATAAAATCAGTAGATAGAGAATACAATGATGCACACACACACAAATAGCTGACTATCTAAGAGAGTGTAGCAGTATTGCCAGTTTGGTTGAGACCCGCGATAAACCGGATACCGACACAGATATATCAGGCAAGTGAAACGTGTGTCAGTACCTGTATTTAATGGCTACAAAAAGAAATATGAATCGTTTAGCGTGCATCGACAAAGCAAACGTATCTTTGGAATACAATATCCTGCAGCTAAAACAATACACGTGTGTGGAGGCATTAATCTGTATCGAAAGTCTTGGGCCTACTGTGGAGTCATTTGAATTCGCGAGGTACAAATTTCGCGCACTTGCGATCTAGGACAAATTCACGCAAATCCGTTTTTGAAAAAAAAAGTGTCAAGCATTTGACGACAGGCGAAATTCGGTACAATACCAGTGAAAGGTCAAAGCCTGTCACCTTGTGTGTTGTAATAAACGTTGTATCAGTACTGGAATAGGCTCTTGATAACAAGTGTCCACTTCTCAAGAATTGTGGCCGGATATTTAGAAGAGAAATTATATACATCATATCATGTCGTTTCAAACTGACACATTGTTTATAATTAAATGCCGATTGAAATATAGACTCTCCAGCTGGGGCGATAATTCTTTACTCAAAATATCAACTTATGAAATCAAACTTTCAAAATGTGCACATTACCTTTTGAAAACCAAACTTAAATTTTCAAAGACTTGAAACTTAGTTTCAGAACTTACTGTACTATTATTATATATACAAATCTATACTTTGGTGGCATATAAATGCCTTACGAGAACTACTTAAGGTAAGCGAAAATGTTCGTGTTATTACTTTAGTTTCGTGTTTTTATCTAATATCTTAACAGCGCTTGAGATTTTTTCGACGTTAGATATGTATTTGCTTAGTGCCAAACAGGCCTGAAACTGTCAAGAACTGACATCAGAATTTTAGTTAATAAAACCTTATTTAGTATCATAAATATTGACTTGTTAAAATCTGCGTTCTAAGATAATTATCATGATACTTCTCGTGTTATATAATTCGCAACACGAATTGGTTTGCGAATACATTTGCTATACATGAACATTAAGTTGTATTGTAAATGTTAACTAGATAATATTATTGCGTTGTAAGATAAGTATCATGATCATATTTGTGTTAGTAAGATAATGCGGAAGACCTCGCGCACAAATTAAATGATAACACGAATATGATCTAATTAAGATTCGCGTTGTCAGATAATTATCATGATAATATTCGTGATAGTAAGATAATTCGGCAGACCTCGCACCCCCACAACAACGTATCTAATGTCAGCTCTGGGCACTTTTAGGCCATTTAGTATAATACTAAAATATCTTGCAGATTTTTTTTTGCAAACGCTATTTTAATATCTTTATAAATATCGTAATACATAAGTAGTAATACGAATCTGTACGCGAGGGTTAGGTAGTTAACACGAACGTTTTCGCGAACCTTAAGTGGTTATCGTATGGCAGTTCTATGCCACAAAACTATGCACAACATTTGCATTTTATTGCTACTCATGATATTACGAGTGTTCAAAATGGCGCCTATGCGTAACTGTGTTATAGATGTATGAAGCACTTTATTGTACGAAAACGATCACAAAATATAATTTAAAAGAAGCACGAGGCATTGTAGTAAGAAACATTTAACTACACTGTTTATGAAGTTAATGATTAAAACATTTGGTCAGTCATATACACATGCGTATATTTATTTACAATTACTGACGTACATTTTAACTTCAGAGACATTGCTCAGTTACGAAATCGGTAAATATTCGCGGTGGTAATAAATTCGCACAATGGCTGGAGCGCGAAAAGAACGAAAATTAGACCTCTGCGAAATTTAGTTATTCCACAGTATTTCTCAGCAACTACTGGCCATATTTTAATAAAACTTAATGAGAAGCTTTATTGCCCATAGGATGTCTGCATATTACCAGGACTTTCATATCAATGATTGTTCTTGGAGTTTTGGGACTTTGAATATTTCAATTGTGTCATATCTATTTCTCAGGAACTGCTATATAAAGTTCAGTGATACTTGATGGAAGGTTAAATAACTTGAATGAAATAACCATAATTAAGTAATGATCCATCACTTTAATTTATTTTATTTTATTTTGATCTATTTTATTATTACAATTTTCTTCTTCTGTATTTTCATGTGGTTTTTTGTGGCATGCTAACATACAGTTTTGATGTCGGATTTGGTTCTTGTGATTTTTAGTCATTTTACTATCTCTGCCCTTCTCATTGCATTTATATTGCTTGACAAAGTACATTGGGGAGCATCCATCAGTTTTACTGATATGCTTGTTTCAGATGTTGCGAGCCTACTTTCAAAATTTAACACAGACATTGAATATCATTATATGATAAAGTTTCTTGCGCTGGAGAATTTTAGGGAATGCAAACTTACAAGACTGGTCTAATATCTACCAAAACAGTGTGCCTACTTTTAGGGTTTAAAATTTACAGAATAGTTTACAAAAGCGGTTAAAATACATATCCTCAGCATACACTCTGGAACTGGGCATAAGTGAGAACATATTATTTCATTATTTGTCATGAACATAATAGTACATTCATTCCCAAAATGGAACACTTATTTTGATAATTTTCATTCATTCTCGCAATTATTTTCTTAGATTGTTAATTTGTTAAATTTTCCTGACAAATTTATATAACAATTATGTTAACGCATTTTGGTTATGTATATAAATGATGCAATAAATGATGAAAACATGGGGTTGTATGATCGGTTTATTCACGGTACAAATATTAATAATTTAATAATGATTTTTTAATATTAATTTTGGGATCCGATTAGTTTTCCAAGGGGGTCCGAAAAATCTGGGGTCACATCTGGGTCATATCACTAAACATTTATTTGTGGCAAGATCTTAAAAGCATTTGCCTTCTTAAAAGATGTATCACGGCACCGTTTGATGCTTTGCATAAATGTTTTTCTTGTAAGAAAATTCAGAATAAGCATATTCTCAAGTACATTTTCAATTTTCAAAAACATGTTCATCATAAGTGTCAGAGTTGTAATTAAACAAAATAGTTCTAACGGGTTTACTCTATGTACTACAAATCATTGGTGTCTCGACATTATGAAACTAAGGAGTTATTAAGTAACATGCATTCGTATCATTAAATATTTTGGGAAGACCAATAAAATCAGTATCTTTGTTACACAACATACTTTTTATTAGAATTATTTTTTGTTCTTCTCCTGGCTTTCGATGAAAGTTTTTAAATAAATATTATATGTAAGAATGAATAGTAATGGAACATACATACAGTGGATCTGTTTAAAGAATTATATATTTACATTCATTATCAACTTTGTTTAAAGAAGAAACTGAACGACAGCACGGGGCACGTAACAATTTGTTTCCGATGGAAGTTTAACTGTATGGTTTCCAAAATAATCCAAATAAAGATTAAACGTTTGACTACTAAACACAAACTATTGGAAGCATGCCTGGAGCTTTCAGCTCAAGGGTCTAATGCTGGAGACCGCTAACATCGCTCATTGGCGTGAGCGATGTTAACGATTAATTAGCGATGTTAGCGGTCACTAATTAGTGTGTGGAAGGCAGAAGTTTAATCTTTATTTGGATTATTAACAGCTTGTGTTTACCATTATTTTTAAATATACTGAAACCACCATTTAAAGAAAGTATCCGTTTAGATTTACGACATATATTACCATTTTTCCGCTTACCATTTGATCGTTTATTTCTAATGTGTTTATTAAATAAGGAAAATACATATAGAAAACTATCTTTAGAAATATAGCCAAAATTATCGTTTAAGTCTAAAGAGTAAAGTCTGTAAACGCTTGATATTTTCAAGCTCTGCAATACATCTTGCTTTCACTTGATATTTACCTGTCGTTGAATTGTCAAATAATAAGTGTTCAACGAGTTGAATGGAACTATTTGTAAAATATTATCCAGTAGTATTAAAATGTTGGTAAATACAATTGTTAAATGTGTAGTCGTTTTAATTTTTTAATAAAAATGTTCGTTAAAATGAGATTTAAGCGACCGACCAGTCTGGCCAACGTGCGGCCCACAAAAGGGTTCATTTAAGGTAATAACATAAACAACGCGCATACACTTTCATGAAACACAACTTTTTATTTTAACTGGGAATTTGCGGTTATTAACTGCTGATATTACACACGATACATTTTTTAAAATTATACAACATATACACAATAGAAATAAGAACAGGTGGTGTACGAAGCATATTAATTGTAATACGTGGCTTAGAATAAAGTAATTATATGCAATAATTTGGTATTTGAATACTACGTGTAATCGGAATCCTCAAAAATGAAATGAGCACTTTAAGAATTTTAGTAACAAGTCCATCCATACAGAGAAGTTGGTAAGAAACCACCAGTCTTGTAGTAACATTAACATGTATTGCCTAAAATTGACTAAAACATAGTCTTCATAAAAAAATGGTCAGACAATACTCAACATATATATAAGAATCTAAGTACAATAATGGTCTTAAAACGGCCACCGGAGAAAAACTTTGCGAAACCGAAATTTCGCAAACTTAAGTTCTCTTTACTAATTTACACAGGTATTCGTTAACACGTTAACACGTTTAATTGTGATCAATAATTGATGATTTGTACATAAAAAATGCTTTTCTTTCGTGATAAAATTGATGTACAAAATTGGCTTTCCAGTGAGGTTGTTCCATAATCCCATGTAATTTTTCGTAATCCCACTGGATTTGTTTCCCACTGTTTCAGGCTGTTTTAAAAATCCCATGGGATTTATGTTAATTTTAAAACCGTGTTTGTATGTCTGTTATATGAATAAAACTTCAATATTTAACCATGATACAATCGTTTTATGCAGACAAAATATTATATTTGACTGTCATAAAAAAAAGTACCAATTTAAAAGTGGGAGCAAATCCCATGGGATTTTCTTTTATTTTGCTTCATTTTGCAACTCCCATGGGATTTTTTGTCTCCATTTAAATTAGATAATATACTGGATTCAACTATTGAAACTGCTTTTTGAATGAAATTTAATAGCAAATATCAATATAAATTACAACCTTTGATACTTAACAAAATATTATTCGGTTTGGGAGTACATCAATCATGGTAAAAATTAGTTCTGATTTATAGGTCAATCATTTATGTATTGGTTTTTATTTTTTACATTCTTTGGTTCATTTATTTATTTATTCATGTATTTGACTTTTCTATTTAGTTAGTTAGTTAGTTAGATCGTTAGTTAGTTTATTTTTCATGGATATGTGATAACAAATTATATTTAAGTATTATTATTAGTATTATTATTGTTATTATTATTATTAGCAGTAGTAGTGGTAGTAGTAGTAATAGTAGCAGTGGTATTAATTGTATTATTATTATTATTAGTTTTATTATTATTATTAATATTATTATTATTATTATTATTATTATTATTATTATTATTATTATAAACTCTATTTTTGTATAGAATAAATTACAGTTCCATTTGCACATAATTTAAAAACAATATTCTGAAAGATTTTTATAAACAAATTAATTAATCACTATTGACCATTTTAGGCCACTTTGAGAGTATTGATTATGTTTAACATTACTGGTTAGATCAATAAATTTTTTTCGAAGTATCGCTGTTTATTGGCCAATAAACAACGATTTGGAGTTCTGATGCGTAGGAAAAAAACGATGGCGTTAGCCTGAGTCGTTTAATAGCCGCGCAACAAAACGTCAAAGAGTTTTTATTGGCCAATAAACAACGGTAATGCGAAAATTATGTCGATTCTAACATTATCTGACATATATTTTGTAAGAAATACATGTGAAATAAAAGGTATCAAACACATTTTTTTGAAACAGTGTTATTTAAAAAAATTATTCGTGTTACCAATAATGTCTGTATCGTAACCATTATCTAAGAGTACTAAGTATGCTTCATTAATCTGTTCTTACCATGTGTAACTAAAAAATGTCAAATGACATGACTCGGTAAAACAAGTTAGCGCTATTAGAATACTGAAAATTCTAAATAAGAATAACATGCAAGGAATTGTTTGTAAAGGTTATCTTTGTTGTTACATTTTTGTCCAAGGTGTTATTAATAAACAATGCATCATGGAAGCACTATGGTGGTATTCTTGATTATCGGACAAAAAGTGTTGTACCAATTCACGTGTTGATTGTTACAGTTAACTTGGCTATTGTAAACATTTCATAACAGTTCTCTGAGTCATTATTATAAATTATTTCTCCCTTACGTTACTTTTCTGTCCGTGGTGAAACGCAATTTCATTGGTGTTACTGTTATGTATCGACAGTGAATTGGTTTCTGGATATTTGTAATGTCATGTCGCTGTTCATTTAGAGCATACAACACATAATCGAACATTCATGTATTATTTGTCTAAAAAAGCCTTTAAATTAGTGAGCATGGCATAATATAGTTTGTTTGATGTTGATTGTATTGTTAATTTGGTATAATATTCAGTTTATATTAGGAATTATTTTTGCACGCGTAACACCAAGGGCACAAGCAGGTGGCAGCATGTCAGTAATATAACAGTTTCTAGTCAATCGTGTTAAACTCTTTATGTTCATCAATTGAATACATTATCTCTACGTTATAGTGAGGCAAAAAAAGATATAAAAACTTCACTCTTCGATTTTTAAAAATAGCCAATTTGGAGTTTGGACATTATTTGATAATGACCCGTATATAAATGTAAACGATAGCGAAACTCCAGATGCAAGAACAATAGAGAATCTCTCATCAATAAAGTATGATTCTGATATATGTCAAGTGACGCATTGCCTATTCAACACAATATGCAACACGAAAACAAACGCAAATCAGGCACATCACAACGATAATAAAAACTGCCGTTGTAATCTGGGAACGGTCAATTGAAAGCACGCACCAAGAAAGAATCAAATTACAGGCGAACGGTCAGTAAAAACTAATATGTCCTTAAGTAACATAACATTTGGAGGCCTGATACAAGTCAAAAAGGACACGGAATCGAAGTAAAGGGTGCAAGGAGCTAAATGACAAAAGGCTGAAGATAGAGAAACAACAAACAGAGACTAGGATATGCACCCGTGGACAAATGGAATCTACATAACTTCTTATTTAAACCATGTTTCATCAAAGCATTATTTATTTGGCCAAGTTTAAACCTCATCCACTGAAACACTGAAGCTGATGAATTGTAAACTAGCTCTTATCTTAAAACTCTTAAAACTTATCTTAAAACTCTTAAAACGTATCTTAAAACTCGTATTAAAGTGATTAAATCATTATGATGCAGTAACAAATTTATTCATATCGTGTAATAGATAAGCTTTACATATTTTATGATCTAGTGACATAACGTGTGTTATGTCACTGTTATGTCTAACCCGTCTTGATACATAATCAAACTAGTACTAGACCAATTATTTCTGCTGCCAAAGTTTCATACATGTAGATTTGCAGGGTGTAAAGAGTGGACCCCCGACGATGAACGCCGGAAAGTCTACTGACGTTAATACTGGAATTGACGTTCAACATACTGCTGCGTTTATAATTAACCTTGTTATTGACATGTTTGTGTCATTATCAATAAATCAAGCAAGCATAGTGGGAGCAATTATCTGACAGTGTCATCCAATATTTTAGTTTCCCAAGAGCCTCACTACATATTTTCGAAAACATTTTGGCTACTGGAAGAAAACCGATCACATTAGTTCATCAGAACCATTTTCTAGGTATGGTTAAAGTCAAATATGTTGAATCAAGTAATCGCTATAAGTGATATTCACCAGAATATTACAGCTCTTTATATTTAATCATTTGCAAAATGCGAACAATACGAAATTGTAACGCATATTTTTAACGCCATAAGACTGCCCCTACGTCTGCCCGCTCGTTTTTCGCCTATAAGCCAATTTTAGTCGTTGAAACTCCGGCTAATAAACCTGTGTTTTGCAGAAAGTGTAATATAATAGCACAACATAAATAAATACCTGTTTGGTCTATTCTTTTGAATAGATGAACCTGAAACACAATAGTAAAATGCTTAAATACATAACTCACAAATGATTAAAATATAGTAAAGCATTAACTAGTGACATAATATAATAAATACATTCACAATATTGACTATATAATTAGCGTTTGGTATGTTTACAAACTTTAATCCTTATCCATATCGTACAACATAAAAACAAAACATTAATGTTTTATATTACGACAATATGCTAGTTTCGTTACAGTTAAGACGTCAAACGCTATTAAGACAATTGCCAACCTTCTTTTTTAGACACGTTTATTCTCTCCTCACATGCTTGTATCCTCGCAAAGTCCGCCTGAATGGTTGTCCGTTGTTTGGGAAGTCCTCTGATGAAATTTATGTCGCTGTCGATTTCTTTTTTCCTTTCGTTTTCCAGCTCGTTAAGACGAATGTAGCATACCTGCATACTTTCTTTCACTTTTGTTTTAATTTCCGCTGTATTGACTACATGCTGATATACGTAATTAGCGTAGTTTTGACAAGCCTCTCTAATTTGGTATTTGTTGTCATTAGCCTCTTCGTATTATTGTTCCATTGCTAAAGTATTTTTTGATACTTTAATGAGTTC
>CM051026.1:75670951-75760951 GCA_027627225.1 Congeria kusceri | reverse complement strand
AGACAAATGTGTATTTGTGCATTGAAAACAGAGATGCAACACTGCATATAGATATTTGCTTCAAATTCCTAGTCCTTTTTAGAATAATTTAACGAAAATGACACCACTTTAATTCTTTTACAACAAAGTTTACTATTCAACACATAAAAGAAGATACATTTTTGTTACCCATTTCAAGGAGCAATTACTGAATGTGTTTATTAAAATGAGCAGTTACGTTTTCGTTACTCACCAAAATAAGCAGTTACTCTTTCGTAACTCACAAATATGAGCAGTTGCTCAAGCACTTGTTAATTGACTAATATGTGATAAACGTTTGTTTCTTTTTTAAATTGTTCTATATTGTACTAAAACAATTTTGTTTGTGTGCATTGAAAACAGAGATGCAACACTGCAGATAGATATTTGCCTCAAATTGTTATTCCTTTTTATAATATTTAAACGAAAATGACACCACTTTAACTGTTTAACCACAATATTTTCTATTCAACACACTCATTTTTTACTCATTTCAAATAAGCGCTTGCTCTTTCATTCATTTTTACAGAAAACTGGTTACTCTTTCCTCAAAAGAAAGATTTTCCTACGCGGAAAGTATAAACTGGAACACTCTTAACACATAGAAACACTGCACAATTTTAAAACATGCTTAATAAATTATAAACATGACACACAGAATATGAATGAACTAATCCAAAGTCATTGATTCAAAGTCTACTCATCACAGTCTACGGTTATTAAGTAATATTACGTTTAAATTTGTTGTGTAGATAAAATTGAATACACATAAATTCAAGATTTCTTAAGAATATGGTATTGATACAAAACTGTGCTCATGGTATACACAAATTGTATCACGTAACAATCTACAACGATTCCATCTTAACCCACATCAACATATAACGGACTTATCTATTCACATGTTAGGACAGGTACATTATACAAATTTATACTATTTAGATTTAAACAACAAACGCTTGAATATGAATACTTAACCATTCCCGCTCTAATGACCAATGCTCTGGGGGCTTAAAACATCCGTTTATGGATTGGCTATGTAATGATCGAGCGCACATGTCACACTATCAACTGCCGTTATTTACACTCGGATTAAACTTAAACTGACTATGAGATTCTGGTTGATAATGAAACAGACCAGCTTACAAAATCATCATCACGTTACAACTAAGGGATGTCCACACGCATCAATTACGAAATCGAGATGAGCTTTAAGTGCTGACGTATTGTTATCTTTACTATAACACTATATGCATTTAAGTGACCTCGAAGTAAGTACACAAATCAAGTGGTCTCAATCCGATGTTGAAGTAATTCAGATAATAGGCATGCGCAAAAGTTACCTAAATTGACTGACCCAAATAACCAACCTTGACTCTGACACGGATGATGACGTAGGGTTGACCTACTGATCTGGATCTGGGACTGGACCCACCGGACACACCTGTAATAACCGTCATTTGCTACTTCTGCTACTGTGTCAATACAGGTAGTTATTTGCACTGAGTGCAAAATAACTCTCCAAAATTCACGGGCACGTAATGACGCAATCTCTTGTTTTACGTAATTCAAAAGTTTTCATGTAGTGTACAATTCAAACTAGGACGCGAGTGTGTTGGAATAAAAAAAAGCAATCGGAATACACTATTTAGGTTTGGATGGACTATGTTAATACAGTTTTGTATCAAAACGTTTATGGAATATATGCCTCGAATCGAACAGGTGAGACGAATCCCATTTCACTTGTCGACAAGTAGAATGTAATCGGATACCTGGATAGTTGTGAAAAGCGTGGCCAAACTGAAGGTGTTTGGATGTAGTCTTCCTTTAGTTTTTATAACTTTTCAACGAAAATTTACGTAAAGACATTTTAGTTTGATGAAGGCTAGTAAACCGTTTCTGTGTTGGTTGTTCAAAGAAAGTCTATCCTCAAAGAAATACATCAGCTGTGTTGAAATATAATGGAATGAAGATGTTTTTTCACCTTAATTAATTATGCCATGTGCTGACTTACAACTCATTATTGAAGCTTGATCCTGTGTAAAACTAGACTAAAATACGTGTTATCCATTAATAACTTAAACTTAAAGGTCACAGGTGGGTTTCATTTTTATGCTGTGTCATTCTGAAAACATTTAGACTACATGTGATGAGTTTATGTAGCAAATACAAAGTACACAAATATGCTAAGCGTTTTCAAAATGGCGTCAAAAACTTGTCAAAATTTCATATCGTATAAGGCCGAGCTAATCCTGAATTCTGTTGGCCGAATCTCGTATTGACCGCGTAATCCATATTGGCCGTGTTTTTCCCTTATTGGCCGTGTTTTGAAATTTATTGGCGAGCTTTACATTGTATCAAGCCACAACAACCGACCAGATTCTCGTTTAATATTATAACGTTAATAAATAATATGTTTGATTGTCCAAATATTTGGGGATATTAAAATAATTCCCGAAAATATGCCCGAATGTTTTTTAAAGCTTAGTTGAAAAGACCGTTTCCATCACGCACCAGTAGTATACACAATTTGCACCATGTGCCAATTAATAAAGCCTCTGTCCTAACCCACTGCTGTGGCCGCAGACTGCAGACCAAACGCACGATTTTGAGATCGCAAGGCAAAAGCATGCGTTTTGTAAAAACTTGTGGAATTCGGACGGGCATCGTGCGGCCAACTTACGGACGACGTGCGTTCGCCGCACGTCTGTCGCGCGTTTTCACTTTTAGCAGACCGCAGCTGTGTCTGCGAATCGTGCGACTGACGTGCGTCTGATTTGATCGACGAAAGGCCGATACATCAACTTAAGAGCTTGCGCTAATGTCTGTTGCGGTTGTTGCGGCGACCTTATGATCGAGGAAAACACGCACGTGCGCCGTAGGTCCGACGCAAGCTTTTGACAAAAATCTCGATCCAAGCTCGACGTACGGTCGACGCAACCCGGTTGTGACCGAGGTTTAAGACCGTGGTCATGTTAATTATGCTGCCTATCTAGTGTGTCAAAAGTCGCTATGAAACGGGCTGTAAGTTGCATCCAACTTATGTTGATATTTTAGTGTCCAAATATTAAGGTACTTAAAATATATTGTTCATAATAAAAGAGGTGTGTCCCAATATTAATGGTGCCCCAGTATGATAAATGCGGTCATAACAAAACAATAGAGTTATTGTTATATTATTATGTACATAAAGTACATTTATATGAATATAACTTTGTGTAGTAAAAATAACGCGCATTAATTGCATATATACACTCGTTAAAAGGCGAACTTAATTTTGTGTACAATTTGCCAATAAAAAGTTGTTCTATTTTTCAAATAATTACTGCAATGATTCTAAATATATCTGAATTACATATTTGCTGTATTTCGAGTGTACATCTTCGATCATGACTGTTTTTGAATATTGGTATATATTTTTTTGTAGCCGTATGAGCATGAATTTGGAGGGTAATGTATCTCAAAGTTATTCTTAAATTAAATTAAACTTACGAATGATAGAACAGACTCACGTTTGCGCTTGCAATGTGGCAATGTATTGTGCTGTAGGTATCAGATCCGCCAGTCTTCCCAGCACTTTGCAGAATTCAGGAGTGATCGCACCTTGATCTTGTATCCACTGAGCCTCCGTTGTTGAGAACGGAATAATCTGACTGGCATCCAAGCCGTCCCAGAGCTTTTGCAAATTTCGCACTGTATCCTGGATGACGCTTTCCTTTTCTGCAGACGGTACCTAAATTGAATGTCATTTTTATTGTTAATGAATTAACTAACAGCTGACACTAGTGATGTTTTTCACGTCCGACTTTGAACTTAATTAGATTGACAATACCTGACACTGAAGTGTTGTCTTAATTATGAATGACTTATTATTTACTTTATAATAAGCTATACATGGCAACGCCTGCCATTTGACATGACTCCGAGATACACCCATACACAGAATTGCATTATGTACAAACATGTACAAATGGACGTGGATTATGAATATTTTTTCACTTAAAATGTAAATACCAGAAGTCATTATAAAAATACCTCATCACATTTATTGCACACGAAGACCGCATTCTGAACGTGAATATACTGACTGGTTCTTGCTCTTATGTTAACTTCTTCTACGAAAGTTCTCAACTAAAAAAGTGAAGTTTGTAGATTATATAAATCATATGCACCAAATAAATATTAGTGGACATTGCATTGAGATGCACTATAGTTGGTTTAAACATATTTTATTTCATGAACATGTATGGGTAAACAAAACATATACTGTTACAAATAATTCACACGTTCAGAAAATGGATATGAACGGAAGATAAATCGTATATGGTTCTTGTCCATAAATAGTATTAGCATGCAAGTATGTAACATTTCTATAAGTGGCAGTTATGTTTAAGAATACAACAATTTATGATGCTGGTTAGAATGAGATATAGGATAATATCCTATAGAATAATATAAATCCTAGAGAGTGGAGAACGACTTGTAAATGGTAGTGGTGAAACCTCGGAAAGAGAGTAAAATGTAAATGAAGAATGGTTTAGGTTGAAAAAGAAGAGTTGAACATTAAATGAGTGTTTCGCTGTAACAGAGAGCTAGGAATCAAATCGTTTACTAGTTTTTATGTACAGATGAACTGCATAAAAAATACGCGTGTTTTTATCATAGTCAATACTTTCATCTACATACAAAGATGTGTTAAGGTTGGGGATGTCAGAGGAGATATTGTAATGATAAAAACTTTTCGTTGTTGCCTGAATAAATTACATTTAAAAAAGTAATGGAATACTGATTTGACTGCACAACATTTGCATAAGGGTGATTTGACAATATTGCACATATATATATGTTGCTTAAGTGAACAACATTTAGTTCTGAGTCTGGAGCGGAGCATCTTTTGGCATCTTTCACCATAGTAACATAATACATTAGGTTTAATATTATCATTATAAAGTTGCAATTTGAAAGTGTTAAGAGAATCAACATTTCGTGTTTCCAGAGGAAGGTTGTTCTATTCAATTATTTTGTACAAATGAATTTGAATATGTGGTTGTAAAGGTTGCCACTTTCTAATATTTGCTCCATTTCGCAATTGATAAGGGTTATTAGCTCCGACTGTATCAGGCATTATAGATTTAAGGCACCTCGGCGTTGGATTTGCGGAAATTTGATACATGAGAATAAGTTTATGTTTCTGGCGCCGCATATTTAATGTTTCCCATCCAACCTCTCTTTATAACTCGTTTAATGACTCGTTTATCGAAACAAGTTTGGTGAAACAAAATAAAATTCGCGCAGCTTCAATTTTAATTTTTTCATATTGACAGCAAAAAAAAAAAAATACATCCGAATATTCAAGTATAGGTCTTATAAACGAAGAATTGTATTTCAAACTGTTTGCAATACGTTTCATAAGAGAACATATTAATACTAACAATGTAAATAATTTAAACATGCGAACACATAAAAAAAAAACATTTCAACACTATTGTAGCAAATAGGTATAATTGTCTCATTGCTGTAGTACGAGTAACACATTACTTTAAACATACCCTTTGATTTACGCCGCCAGCATTCATAATATCAATGATAAAAATGATGGCTGCAGCGTTCTCAACGTAGTCCAGAACTACTTGTGTCATTTCTTGTGATTCACTAACGCCTGGGCTGTCAACGATGACGACGTTATTCTGAAACATTTGAAAAATAGCTATACATTAAGTTAATACTATCTGCATGCTACTTAGTTGAATTTTAAATAATTTGGTTTCATAGTCTTGTAATTTTATAAAAGGCGAAAACGGTGAAAATTTTAAATAAACATTAAAGTATTGTTTTCAGATCAACAAAGAATACGTGGTTCAACTATTGCTGAGAAATGTAAAAGCATCAAGGCATTGTATTTGTTAATTCTATGCACCGTATTAAAAAAAGCCCGATTCATATATGACTGTATTACAATACTATGTGAATGTAACGTGCTCACAAACACACACACACACACAAGCACGCACAATCACCCCAAAATCATACCTTCAAAAAATTAAATGGTCCATGTATTTTTATCTTCCGTACGCGTTTGTTGACATCTTCTGCTTTAATAAATTCCATAAATGTATTTGTATCTCCTTCATCCGATTCACCTCTAATATGTGTTATTAATGATTGGTCATCATATTCTACAACTTTTTCAAGAGCGCCTGCATTGCTGTAACTCAACGGCAGAAGGCGTTACCCTAGCAACATGTTGATGAAAGACGTTTTGCCGGCACCAGTTTCTCCTTAAGGTAAAAAAGATACAGTTAGAGTGGCTTCACCTTCCCCCAATATCAATCGTGTTCAATCGTAATCTGAGGCTGAATAATGAGTGTCAAATTGAAAGGTATGTCGCGAACAATCAAATCGTTAATAACGCTTATTTTTACGTGAAGATACATTCATACATTTGATCACTTCCACAACAAATTCGCTCATATTTGATCAATAATTATCGACACATACAACTCTGATGTATAATAAAAGTCAAACAGTGTAATCAACGTAAACATGGATGTAATGAAGTTTAATTCATTAAAAGTTACCTTATAATAATAATTAATATTTTTGTTAAACACTCATACCATCTGATGCATAAGTAAGGGATAAGAAGTTGAGAGCAAAATCTAAATTATAAATAAAAACGCATGTATGATTACTTATTTTAAATTGGGACTGATTAATGACCTAAAATGTGCAAGATAACTTATTTTCAGCTACAACATTCAATCTAAACAATACTGAACTAATAAAGTTGTATTAACTAAGACTAAAATCGGAGACCTATAATTTTCAAAGTCGTAAATGCGATCTGTTAAGTATTTTTGAATGGATGGAAAAAACGTTTTCAGATCTGAAAGTACTCTGTCGTTTTCGTTGATAAACTGACGTGCTTCTTTAGACAATGTACAGATCGCGTATTCCTAGGGCGTTCAATGTTGTGTCTCTCATTCATCATATCTCCTATCTGAGAGAAAGAATATTTCAAAATTTATCAAAGGCATCAATGAAAGCAGTTACAATTATATGCAAAGAAAAATTCGAAAGTGAACAAAAGTAGATAGCTACAAAAAAGTTAATGAATTGTTTCTCAGGCAGCGCCGCATTTTTTTTCTGACCCGTCACGATTTTGATTTAATGCCAAACACGTTTTTATTTACTGTTTTTGAGATCGCGCTCGGGTTTTAAAGCAGCAGTTCAGAAATATGTTAATAAAACTAAACCTTGCAGAAATTGTTTCTAATGGGCATGAATTATTAACATTTTGGTAATTTGTTATCTCCTATGTTCTGTATCGATAACTGGTGACGACTCTGGAGTAAATTACATTATAGTATATTGAAAAAAAAGTAAAATGCCTTTCGTACATTAGAAACAGATTTAAAACGAATAAACACCATACACGTTTATAAGAACTATTACTAAAATTACGATGCATTAAATTAGATTCCATGGACAGCGGCTTAAAATTAAAAGAATCCGCATTTTAACAGCGAGAGAAGAGTAACCCAGTACAGATTTCGGTATTTCCAATAACTTTTTTCCTGTCTGATTAAATAATATGAATTAGATATACACGAATTGCAAAATACTGTGTAAATCTCAACTTTGAAAAACATGTCATATTCGATTGGGAACCTTTATAAATATTTTTTTCTTTTGTTTTGTTTTTAACTTTTTTTTCGTATATGTTTTTGCTTATATAATATCATTCCATATTTTGTGAAGACAATCTGTGTCAATATAAGTCCTATGAAAACAAACAAAAATGCCAGCAGCATTGAGAAGTGTGGGTTTTCCTTTCCAAAAAGTGTTGATGTATTGCAAAAATAATTTCTGTTTTTGCCCGTTATAAAAATATAAATATTAGTACTTTAATAATGGTGGTATTTCAAGTTCAAGGCACTTATGTTAATTATTAACATTCCACATTATAGCCCTTTTACGTCAGTTTGCATAAATAACCGTTTGTAACATGAGCAATAAATAAATATATATTTAGAATTTTGTAAAAAGGGATACTTATGTTATTATTAAAACTTGAAATTGTATTTAATCTGTTCTTATTTACTTGTTTTAATTAGTCATTGCATAATGTCAATAGCAAATATTTTGAGCAAAATACTTAAATAAATAAAAATAAATAAAAATTCGTCCTACCTCCTGATTGTGTGGAAAAAGTGCCTGAGAAACAATTCATTAACTTTGTTTAGCCTAAGTGATTATTAAACTTTTATCACAATATCATTTGATATTTTAAAGATACTGAACTCCAGATGGGCCTAACAAAATGTGCGTTTATTTGTAGTTATGCCTTAATGTTAAAAACATGCGAAAAATCATCACTATTTGTATAGAACACACAACTAAAAGCAATACTGTCATAAACTTATATTTCATTGAAAAATAGAAGTCAAGTTAGCTCGCACTTTCCCTGAGCGTGGTATTCCAGATTTAAAAATACCGAGGTTTTCCCCAATACAAGCACCTGATTCTAGTGAGCGCATGAGCGAGTCGACAAAACTAAAGTGTCACGTGATTATCCTTCATATAAATGGTGATGTTCTTAAATTACTCGATGGGTTATAGCGTCTGAAAAGAAAAGTTTGTTTTTCAGCTAAATGAAAACAAACGTATCTAATGTGTCAATGGTTTCAATAAATTATGTAAAAAAATCATGTATTTTTTGACAATTTACTTACGTTTTTACGATTGGACCATTGGGTGTTCAGTCTATCTGAGTTGAAGTTATTTACGATAAATATAAATGACACTATGTCGTGTAAGCCGTTGTTACGAAACCAATGTCGTTGGTCATTACGAACAAGTGTTCATATGTGCCACACATTTAACCTTGTTGGATGTAATAACATTTAAATGTTAAGGCTGTTTACACCATCAAGATAAATATTTCTTCTTATAATCATTGTTTCTAGAAATAAATGCGGTAATTATCATATTAAGGGATTTGATGCGGTGGTATTTTGTCTTGATGTAAAAGGAACGTTGAGAAGAAAGAGTACTTTTAGAGGTGATTGCTTGTTAGCTCTTGAATATATACGTATATGATTTTGCTACATAACAATACATGTATTCAAAGCCATTATATAGACACTAGTTATTTAATCCTGTGTTATCCTGTCGAAATGGAATTAAAAAAAACAACAACAACATTTACATGTTCTAAAAGTATTCAAATGTCATAAAAATAAATGTTAGAGAAGAAATTGTTGCACTTTCTGGCATGTCATGCGCGACTATGTTTGTTCATTTCAGGAATCCAGATAATATAAGTAACAAAGGCAAATATAAACTCGATGCATAGCTTAATGTATAAAGGGAAATAACTATTATGGTTCACAGCGGTGTATTCATAACATGATACCCGGCTTTCGAAAATGTACATAACAACGCAATGTATAATATTCACATAATAAGTACAACCCAAAACCCGCAACATATTGTTGTGAGTATCCTAAATTTTATTAAGCGTGCATGAAACAAGGCCTACGGGCGATTTTCCAAGGTATATAATAACAAACCGTGTTCAAAAATTTAATGGAGTTTATATTGAATGCGCAAAACCAATACGCAGCCCAAGTTTAGGTGACAGGTACGCGTAAACTAGCTCAACGCACTGTGAAATAGATAGTAACGTGTCAGCTTATGCTTTAAATAGCAATGTAATTGCACTACCGATGACATATCGTTAAACTCAATGGTGATATTGCTTTTGTTGCATAATTCCCATGTGAAACGTGTGTCGAGCGCATAATGTTTTACTTAGTGTCCTGCTTCAAATTTCTTTAATGCATTCTGAAGTATCGCTTTACATAATTGTATGAGCAGCAAGAGCAGTACCGAAGGTGACAGATAATAGCCTGAATGCTACATCTCAAGTTTGCGACATATTCACCACATTTTAGTAAATGTTAAGCAAACATCTAAACTTTATATTTATGGAAAAGCATTTTGTGGTTGGAGGGACCTCCTCTGTAACGGCTAACTAACTGACAGACTGTCTTGACTTGACATGAACATCAAATGTCGGAATATTAAAGGGACTATGTCTAAGAAAATGGATCCTATGGGGCAACTGCAGTAAACACGTCTATATTTTAAATATTTATGTTAGTATATAATTAAAATTGAGAATAAACTTTATATAATTTAGGTAGTGTTGGTTGGCATTTTCTTATTTGTATTTCGAAGTCAGATTTGTGGGTATCTTATATACCGTGAAAGCTCTATGTTCTCGGACACTTAAAAATAATTAAACAATTTCGGGTCCGAAAATTTGGATACACAAACATAGTTTATCGATGTTTGCAATGAATTTTAAATTATTTCATATGTATGATTTTGTTTTACAGAATATTATTCCAACAATGCATTTTTGTCGACCGAGTTTCAAAATTACCATCTCGTATATTATTAACCTGTAATTAATGCAATAAAAGATGCAAATTATGATTTTGTTGTTTGTTCTTGAGCCACAAATCTTAAACGATTGTCTTGAACACCTTCAAACATTCATGCAACTTGTAATAGGGTGCGGTAAAATCTGGAGCCTATTTGTCACACGTATCGTGTTGAGTAGGGGCATAGTACCAAGTACAAGTCCAAGTCCAAAATGTATTGCATAAACATTATACAATGTTAAAGCACAATAAACAAAATTGACATGAAGAAGTACACAGTTACCAGAGCATATAACCGGAAAGTGTTGAGCATCACAAAAAAATAATAAAGTGTTATAACAATTATGAAAACGTCATATCATTACATTGATTAATACAAGCAGCGTGGTGAAAATTTTACACGTGTAAAATTTACAATAAAATAATGTAAATTCATGTATCTAGTTTATCGGAAAAAGTATATAAATTTAGCGGTATTATATTACGTAGAACACTTGGGAACAAGTCACTCGTTACACATATACATTCAAAAAGCATCGTGTAAATTTTGCTAGTGTAAAATGTACAATAAATGTAAATTCAAGTATTTTTTCTTAGTTGCTATGCACAGTATATAAATTTAGCGATATTATATAACGTAGAACAAGAGGTTGATTTTAGAAGCGATGACAAAAGATTTCAAATGCAACCGGTATGAAATTATCATAAATGGCACTAATTGACATCATACTCTTATTCAGTTCCAATACAGTTATAAAGGTTTAATAATTTTTTTTGTTTCAATTGATTTGTTAATTAAAACCAATCCAATCAAATGTTACGGTCCACCGCCTCCACTCATTCATCTGCAAGGTTTAATTACCTACATGCGGTTGTAAAAGCACCTGTGCGATGTGTCACCGCATTAACGCAAACAGGTTAGAATTCTGCTAAAATACCACTGTCAAATAAGAAGTCCGAAAATTTAGATTTATTAATTATGGGTTAAAATCAGGGTGTCCGTAAATATATAGTGACAATAAATAATTTTTTCTAAAACAGAGGGTGTCCGAAAATCTATAGTGTCCAAAAACATAAGCTCTTATGCTAACTATAATATGCATACATTTATTTTTGCAATCCAAAAGAGTGCAGATGGATACGCCAATAATTGTCAATAATCACATTTGCTCTTACGACTCCGACGTTGTGAGCTCTTTTATTATGCATTTTACGAAAACATTGTTACATTAGTTGTAGTCAGTAAGACTGCACCAACATTTATAATAAATGTACATAACTTATTGATGAATTGTAATTGGTGGTTTGAAATAAGGTTTAATGAATCGTAGTACCATTGGTCCAGGAAAGCAACGAAGACTCAATCGCGGTGAAATCTTCTAGTATTGTTTGAGATACGTCCTTTAATAAAGATTAAACAATCTTTCATACAAACAAATATTTGCATGAAAGCTGATGAATTCTAAAAAAACGTTTTTGTACAACAACAACAACGTTAACATACCTCTGTTCGTGTTGTTACTCCACACAGCACTTTGAGCTTCAATAACAGCTTTAAACTCGATACATCTGGGTTTGACATGTGCCTGAAATCAACTTTAAGAACTCTGCATGCCTTGATTGCTATTCGAATATCTTCAATGGAGTCAATATCTCTGTCTGTAAGACCACTTCCAGACGGTCGTACATTGCTAGCCGGCTCGTTAACTGAGCTTCCGCAACCTAGCAAAGAATGTTATACCCAAACCAAGTGTAATGTATATGTACAGTTTAAGTAAACACGTACCATATTGATTGCATTTTAAACTGATGTGTACTAAAATGGTATTAAAGTAACATATGAATTACGATGCGTCCATGTTAAGATAAAAATCCAAAATGTATTGAAATTGAATTAAATGTAAAACTATGCATAATTTTGATGCATATGTTACATAGTTAATGACAACAGTATTTACTGCTTGTTAATCGCTTGGATTGCATTATACGGGCGATTGGTCTACATAATATATTACGCTTAATCAAACAAAACCTCGTTCAAAAACACCGTGTTTAAGGTTTATTGGATGTTAATTGTATCTTAATAATCATTACACAACGCAAGTTTAAGGTAAAATTTAGATCTGGAAGCTTTAATGAACAAACTCAATACACTGTGCGCCAGATGCAATGTGTCACCTGATGCGATCAATTACAGTATACTTGCTTGACGGCCTAAAGTACTACGGAGACGATATTTTTAAAACTCAAGTGATACACATTTATATTTTAAAACTTGTACTTAGAGAACCTAAGTTTCTATTGACTTTGTACACAATGGGGATTTTGTGCTACAGTGTACAGTTAAATATTAGTAATATTAATGCTTAAATAATTTTCCAACGTCGAAATCGGTCGTTTGAAATGCGTTCCTTGTACCTTACAGTACACATGCATTATTAACAAACATGATAGTAGCCTTCAATCACTTTTTAAAACTTTATTTGCATTTCTATTTTAAACGATTATAAACTATTATAATCTTTAAAAGCCGCATTCCATAAAATATTATTCAACACATCTTAAATTGGCAGTAGTTATAATGAACATGATTGTGAATGACGTTTATTCGACTGAAAACTGTTTCTTATTTACGAAAGGCGTTTCATAATGTATTTGTTAAACAACGATTGGTACGAACTACATATACACTAATGTGCATGCTGATTTACTCCAGAGGCATCACCAGCTATCGTATGCAGATATATTTACGATAAAAATGTTTCCAGTTTCCAAATGTTTTAACGATTTCAATGCGTTTTTAGATTTTGATCGGTAATATGTCCATTAGAAACGGTTTCCTGCAAAGTTTTGTTGTTATTAACATATTTCTGGACTGCTGCTTTAAATATGAATTTACAATTGTTAAAAACAATCAAACATACTTGTGTTTGTTTCGGACCTCCACACAGCAACTCGTGCTTCAATAGCAGCTGCAAACTTCAGACATCTGGCTTGGATATTTGCTTGTAATCAACGTTATGCTTGTCACACATACTTTTAGCCGATTCAATGTCTTCTATGGAGTCAATATTACTTTCTGTAACTTCCTTGCCAGACATTTTAGCTTGCATGTTCCTTGTATGCGCAGTAACTCTGTTGAAAAGTTTCACATCGGCGTCCGAACTGTTTGCTTGATCACTTCTACTGTATATAGTTCTTTGCTGCATTTTCTAATCAAGCAATCATATGAAATGTGTATTCTAAATGTCCTGTGCATTCAATGAATATCTAACAATTCAGTCAGACAAAAACTTGTTTTATTTACCGGATATTCATATCGGATGTAAACCCAAGAGCTAAATGTTGCGAAATTCAATACTGCAAGCTTTATAAGCTGCAAGCGCTGTCAATATGCATATTACAGTCACACGATCAAAACTGCGTACATTGAGCTACCCCATTGGAAATCACTATTCATAACCGTACTGTAGCCGTTGATCAATTAGTGGCAATTATATAAACCGGTCTGTAAAGAATAATATTTTGTTTATTCAAACTTAATACAAGGACAAAAAACACACGAATGCGTATGCATTAGAAATATACAAACTGGTTAGAAAAACGCATGACCTAACGTTTAACGACAGGGTTCCCGCTAACGTAATGCACGAGATCCTGGAAAATATATACATTTTGAACGCGAGAATTCAGTTTTGCATATTCCTCCCATGTTTGCATAAAACCCTTTCAAGCGACTACCCTTAAGGAACCGCCATGTGTGTCCTTAATACGTGTACATTTTTTTAAATAAGAAAAAGTAAACAAGTGTAGAAGTTTAGCCTGTTACAGTTTTACGTGATAATGAAAAGGTGACCAAAACAAAAGAACATTGACATAATTTGCATGCAGACACACACGTTCGAACATAAATAAAATACTGAGTTTGGCGTTGTAACGAAATGTCCAAACACATTCTTTATAAAAATTATATTAATGTCAAGTACGAACAAAAATGAGTAACTTTTAAAGTACAACGAACGTGACTCCCGTTGATGAAACAACGCAGAGCCTCCACAAAAATGTATTAAAGCATTAGTGTAACTCACAAGAACCGTATATGCAGATTTCACCCGTCGGGAATGTTTTATATATAGTATAGGCAAAGCAGGAAAGTAGGTTACTGTGCAAATACTTTCCGGTGGATGGCAATGATTTGAATATTCTTTAATGTTGGAAGAAAGGTTAGCACATCTGCAAGGACTACAAGTCTGTAGCTGCTGAAGAAAATAAAAATACCACATAATAAACCTGTCACACAGAGAAGTGCTTCAACAAGAAAACTGGTGTCTTTTTAAAAAAGAATTTCACTACCAAAGAACAGTTCTATTGTTGACCTCAATCCCTTTCTTAGCGAACCTCGTACATTTCGCGTTGGAGGTATGTTACGCAGATCCCACTTTCCATACCAAGAATAGCACCCAGTGAGCATACCTGGGAAACACCACATTGCTCTTGGTGCGTCAATTTACCATGAGGAAGTACGGCATTAAGGGAGACATCTGACAGAAGGTTTTCTAAGAACAAATATTTTCAGACCCATTATCGACCAATGCAATATAAAGAATCTATATTCATTTCCTCAACTGGCAGTTTGAAACACCTTCTTCGTTAACGACGTCCTTCTATCGTGCTGTTCAATGTAGAACGATCAACGCGAGACTTAAATATTCATGAGGCCAGCACAGTATTTGCTTTTAATTGTTATCAAAACGCTGATTGCGTAAACAGACTGTTGGCGAGTAAAGGAAACAAACCAAAATATATGGAAATAGGTTGCAAAATATTTATGAAAGTAAATACACATTTGTTTGAATCAAATTTAAGTTTTGCAATGCCATTTTTACACAAGACAAATCGAACAACCGGTACTCATTGTTATACTCCCTACGTTCGATACCTTGGTACAAAAATAGAATTTCACGGAAAGTACGTAATACCACTGCAATAACGTACATAACAGTCAACTTGTCGACTTATCCAGAAACTGGCCGAAATGGCACTTGAAGCCGATACATTTGGGGGTTATTGTTTGTTAGTGCTACGTAGCTCTGCAAAATACATAGTTCTTCACGCGATTTAAATCTCTCAAAATCGACCTACTAAAGACCGTTTGCTTCCGCTAGAAGTCTAAAAAATCTGTGACATACAAACACCTATGCCTATTTGGTCTTTGGTTTTAGTCAGTTTGTTGTTTTTTTGTTTTAAGGTAAAGAACATTTTTAAGAACTATGTTGATGATTGATGTTTATTGTTAGCATGATGGAAAGGAGGGTGAAGATAAGGATGATCCTGGTGGTGATGATGATGATGATTTTTTCTGATGATGATGATAATAATGATGATGATGATGATGATAATGATGATTATGATGATGACGCACATAATGATGATAGTTATTATGGTGATGATGTATAATTTTCTATGATTATTCGTGAATTAAAAAATTCATATAACCTTGAATTTTGTAAAATCGACAACATCATAAAACTACAATATATACGGTATATTTTAGATTGCTGTTTATTTCGACTTGTCTGACGTATATCTCCGCCACTAAAGATGTGCAGAAGGTATTGGTTAACCGCTTAATAGACAAACTTACCTGTAAGGAACGACTGTATTTACGATAAAATTGAACATTTGTTTGAACTGATTCATTACAAGCAGTCAAGTTTATTTATAACAACACATTATCAATGATCGATCTAAAAGTCTAACTAAGCGTATTGTATGAAATTGAAATATTGCAATTTAGCGTACAGTCTTGTAAGTTAGGGCGGTCTTAGAAAACATGCTATTTATAAACACTATGTTCTTTTAGCCTAGCATGCGAGTTCTTTGATAAAGATAAATAGTTTGTTTCTTAAACAAATTAAACTAATATTGAAGATATCATTAAGTAATGTTAATAAAGTGATCTGTAAGTAATGTTGATACAATGATCAGTAAGTAATGTTGATAAAGTGATCAGTAAGTAATGCTGATAAAGTGATCTGTAAGTAATGTTGATAAAATAATCAGTAAGTAATGTTGGTAAAGTGATCTGTAAGTTATGTTGATAAAGAGATCATTAGGTAATGTTGATAAAGTAACAAGTAAGTAGTGTCGTTAAAGTGATCAATCGAATTTACAAGTTCAGACTTAAAATGAAACCATAAGCACATGGAAAATTACACAGTACATGCTAGCAGGTAATGCACATTCGTTCGATATGAAACGTTTGATATATTTTAACTGATTGCTTAAATTAATAACTGATAATTTAACTGATGGCTAGCTGGTATTCATGAGTATGCAATAACACAACCACAAATTAAACACATGGTATTAAACAATGTTGTCCTCACTTTTTGTTGCAAATCAAGACTCTTCACTGACCTTTCGTACCTTAATATCACTTATCGATTGATACGCTTTACAATCGGCTATTAATATAACTTTGAATTTTGTAAACTTGTGCTAGCTGAATACAGGTCATTTGTAAGGGTCTTTGTGTACAATGATTGGTCAAATAAATAGGGTAAAGTCGGAAAAATGCAAGATAAACCATATGAAATGGAAGAGCCGATAAAGGTAAATCACACGATTTATAAATACAGACGATTGCAGCGTGTTTGTAAACAGAGCAATCCCGATTCCCCCTATTTTTAGTAAACAGTTAATCCCCTCTGTATCTGTATCTGGATGTGTAATCTGCAGGACCTTTCGGTGTATACGCAGTGGAAGAGAGATGTTAATAAGCAGCACTGATGGAGGGCTTTTCTAAGCTCGCAACTGACTCTGCACGCACTATCTCAGTGTGAATGTTATTTCAGTCAATACTGTTTTTGGATATAATTAATGTTTATATCGGTCACATTTGTTTATGGGTTCGAAACACTTTTCATGATTGATTGTCTGGTTATGTATCATGTTTCCACTGACAAAGTTATCAAATTGCTTGGGTCTAATTAGACGTTTGGCACGACTTGTGGTTAAATAGGAGTCAATATGAATTGCTGGCAACAGCCCTTAGCCACCTTGTAGACAAATGTAGGTCGCGTCATCTTCCTTGTGTCTCGGAGTGGAATTATTTCAACGGTCTTCAACATCTTGGTGAAACAGTCCTATTCCAGCAATTTCCAGTTTCCGGAAATGAATCTAGCGGCGTGGCGTTTAATTTGCTCCAGCATATCGATGTCCCTTTGAAGATAGAGGTCCCACACGCTGGAGCTATATTCGAGTGTTAAACTCACTAAGGATAAGTATGTTTTTTTCCTGCAGGTCATTGGACAGTACTTTTATTTTCTTTAAAGGAATCTGAGGGTAGTACGGGCTTTGTTTAAACGTTTTATTATATATGTGGATGCCAAATTTGAGATGTGGCTTTCCTGGAAGATATGAAAATCTAGTTGATATCAATGACTGGATTTATTGTTCATTCTCATGGTATAACATTTCTTTGCATTAAATCTCATGCCCCATTTGATTTTCCATTTTGAAGACCTGCTCGTGGGTGGTATTGTCTTGTCTTGATTTGCCTGTATTGCAAGCAATCGTCAGCAAACAGACGGACTGTAGACTTAACGCAGTCAGGAAGATCATTGATGTGGCAGAGGAAGGGCAGAGCGCCGAGCACTATTGCCTGGGTGACTCCAAAGTCGACTGCGACAGGCTCGGATGACTTTCCATCAACCACTATTTTCCAAGAACGGTTTAATATTAAACGTGTTCCTGACAAATCTGCATTATATGTCAAGCAAAACCACCAAGAAACAACCCATTTATACGATAGAAAGTACATGTTTAAACTATTCTACGTAAATTTCATGTTGGTCTATGTGTTACTAGAACTGACCTTAACTGCTCAGTTAATTGAAGTATTTACATTTAAGACAGCAAGACAAGTTAAACTCCGAAAATCATTCAATTATTATGTGCTTGTGAATGCATTGTAACCGTAAAATCGTACAAGCCAACAATTCATACATGTAATGACCATTTAAAATGTTTTTTAGCACCTTTAACAGTTTGCAGTAGAGCATACAAAACATGTTCAGCGACGCGGTTGTTTTTCTTGTATTTTATGTTATGTAAACTTACAGTATACACACGTATGATGGCATACTTCTGCCTGGGACATATATAATGCAGCTTCGGCGCGGAAGAGATAAAAAACTTCAAAATACACACAAATATTCTAAAGTTAATGACGGCGACTCAATATTGGGAGCTTCATCAGGTTAGCTGGCCGCTGTCGGTGCAGTGTTGGAATCTGATTACAAGTGAACGTGATGGAGGGATGTGGAATGGATTATAATTACCTCTGAACTTGTCTGAGCAATACTGCAATCGGTTTGCCACCGGATCCAATTAAACCGAGATGGGTTTGGTTTACCCGTGGACTCTGTCAGATGAATGTTATTAGCCTGTGGAATCTGTCGGAGGAATGATATAATCGGCTTTCATGTGGACTCTGTCGGAGCATCTGTCGACTGAATATTACATTCGATTTTCCCGTGGACCCTGTCGGAAGATTGTTATATTCGGTTTTACCAAGGACTCTGTCGAAGGTATGTTATATTCGGTTTCTCTGGACTCTGTTGGGAAATGCTAGATTCGGTCTGACCGTGGACACTGTCAAATGGGTATGAAATTCGTTTTTTTTTTGTTCGTGAACTTTACCGGAAAATTCGGTTTGTGGGATAATCGTAATAATCGGTTTCCCGTGAATTCTATCGGAGAAATGTTTTATTCGGTTTTTCCGTGGACTCCGTCGGAAGAAAGTTATATTGTATATTCGGTTCGTCCGTAGACTCTGTCGGATGAATGTTATATTCGGTTTGAACGTAGATTATGTCGGATATATATTATATTTATCTGTCCGTGGAATCTGTCGGATGAATGTAATATTTGGTTTGTCGAATAAAGATTATAGTAGTTTAGCCCTTTCACTTAAACGGAGGAATATTATATTTGGTTTTTCAGTTTGCCCGTGGTCTCTATCAGGATGAGTAAAGTTCGAATACCCGTGAACTCTGTAGGCGTAAACGATATTTTCCCAGCTCAGTGGACACTTACTAGAAGAACACTTACATAAGCTTGCGTACATTTGTTAATTTTCACCGTGTGTGGTTTGTGGTTTGCTTATTTTACCCCACCGGCTATTAACGCGAAAAGTACGAGAATGAGAGTGCAATATATTTTAATACAGTTAGTGCCATTTGATGAGTACAGTCAGTACGTTCATCAATAATGAATACGTTTAAAGGAAGCTTCATTAGAAATAATAGATCATTTTAAAAGTAAGCAAAACAGTGTTAACTATGTTAATAGTACACGAAATGAAAAATAAAGATATAGAACAAAATGCACAATTACCATTTCCTTTGAATAAATGATATATACTTTTATATATGTAGTATTATTAAAATATTAGTTTGAGAGACAATTCGCGGTAAAAAAAAATAAATAACTATTTGCATTAGTTGTATTAAAAGGGTCATTTCTTTGTATATGTTCACATGTTCTTGTGGGTTACATTGCGTGACATATAGTCAACGAAAGTAATAGGATAACAATCTGTTTTACGTTTACAAGTATTTAATTCACATCAGCTAGAGCATATGCACAGCAGATATAAAGAATGTACACATATATTTTTAGTGCTAGTGCAATAAAATAAATACAAAATAATTAAAAAGTAAAGAAAACATAACTTAATAATTAAACACAGGTATGTGTTATCTAAAAAATAAAACTCACATGGAAATGGAAAAACTTCAACAGAAAATAAAAACATTCATTTACAGACATATTTTGAACTGTTGTGGAAACTATATAATAATACTCTATTAACAAACTATACGTGCATTTAATTTAGTATCTCAGTAAGTAAATTTAATTGTGCGTTTTTTATATTGTTTTTATTCCGTTTCAATTATGTCCAGCCTTTTCAATAAATATGCTGTATGATTAACAAACATTCTGTAGCAACATTAATTTGCACATTTGTCAGTCCCGTGAATACCAGTTGTAAAATGTACTTAATGAAATGACTTTAATGAAATAAGTTTGAGCTTAAGTTTGAAAATAATATGATAATTGTGTACAAACATTATATGATTATAATTGAGTGTAAGGAAAAAAAATACACAAGTGGTTTGGTGAATAAGGCTAATATAACGTAGGGGAGGTAACGGTCATATATATAGCTTGTACAGCTGTAAATATGGGCCCTGAAAATCACTACGTAATGGCAAACGTACTCAAACAGAAAATGTGTATTTATAACGTATATTAATGATTATTCAATCTTAGTTTTTATTGTTTTAAATTTAATGTGTTTTTTGTTGTTGTTTTAAAAAAAAATAATATTTCACAATATAGCTGTTTATTTCATCTGCATAGATGAGACACTAGGGCATTCACGTAATAAATAAATATACAAATCAAGTAAATAGTATTTATATATATATATATATATATATATAAATAGAGAGAGAGAGAGAGAGACAGGGAGAGAGAGAGGGAGAGAGAGAGGGAGAGAGAGAGAGAGAGAATTTTGTTTTTGCCTTTGTGTTCAAGCATTAATAGTTTAATATAACTCTGTATGAAAGGAAAGAGCGGATAGCGGGATTGTTTTACCGTATTGTTTATCTGAAGAGAATATAAGCGTTCTTTTGTTGTTGTTTTTTAATCCCTTCATACTGTTGAAAAACCAGCGCTTCTCTTTTTTTTTCTTCGAGATACGTCCTTTGTACAAACGTTCAATTTTGATTCATAATATTTTCTGCATATGTAATTCCTCTATCAAACCATTTTTTAGTCTTCAATCTTAATAATCTCTGTAGGAATATGGATGGAACAACGCACAGCTATGGCTATTCGTTAATAAATTATTTTGAGTTAACTTTTTGTATAATATGTTTTCATTGTGTAGATTTAGAAGTAGTACACTGGTTAAATTTATTATTGTATGACATATGATAATGTGTACCTTTTGAGATATATTTACTAAATACTGCGTTTCCAAAATAAAAAAAAAGGTCGTATTGATTGTAAAGCAAAAAATGGTAGGTACATGCATACCTTTATTAGTTTGGATTTATCAAAAAACCAAAAAAAATTATTGTTGGGATCATAGTCCTAAAATAGCATTTTTTCAAGCGTTCTATTACTATAAATGTCTACAAACAGGCCGGACAACATTAATTTGACGATATACCACCTTATTTAAAACAATCGTCCACCCGCGTTTTCAAACATTTTAGTCTCTTCTCAATTCCCTGTATCTTCTTCAATTCCGTCTGAATAGTTGTCTGTTTTGCAGGCAGGCCATGAATGAATTTTTTTTCACCGTCAATTACCTCTTTCATTTCGTTTTCGACCTCGTTAAGGCGACCGTAGCATACCTGCATACTTTCTGTAGCTATTGCTTTTATTTCCATTTTATCGACAACATGTTGGAATACAAAACCAGCGTAGATTTGACACGCCTTTTTAATAGCATCTTTTCTCCCATCAGCTTTTATATATTGTTGTTCAATTGCCGACATATCACGTGACTCTTTAATTCGTTTGAATAAGAAGAATGGCAGTCTTCCCAAAGCAATAAATGGCATAGCAGGTGTAAGCAGTGCAGTCATTCCAATTGATTTTCCGTATACATTGCGCACATATTCCGGAAGAAATTCAGTGTTCATTTCTTCAATTCCAGACAGATTTCGTCCCGATAACCTCACTTGTACAGCATCCAAATTTGATTCAAAAGATGGGATTTCTAATGCAAGGGCTTCTTTGATTTTATCTTCTTGTCGCTCAACAAACGTCTGTCGGTCCATTGCTTTTAATATTCTCTCATAGAGCTGTGTACGAATGTTTGCAGCAGCATCGTGCCACGTTTTATCATTGAGTAGCTTTGATTGCTCATCGAAGCTGAAAATAAAATAATGATAATAATAATAATAATAATAATAATGATAATAATAATAATAATGATAATAATAATAATAATAATAATAATAATAATAATAATGATAATAATAATGATGATAATAATAATAATACTACTACTACTAATAATAATAATAATAATAATAATAATAATAATAATAATAATAATAATGGTAATAATAATAATGATAATAATAGTAATAATAATAATAATAATAATAATAATAATAATAATGATAATAATAATAATAATAATAATAATAATAACACAAACACAACAACAACTACTATTACTACTGATACTACTTCTACTACTACTACTACTACTTCTACTACTACTACTACTAGTACTACTACTACTACTACTACTACTACTACTACTACTGCCTACTACTACTACTACTACTACTACTACTACTACTACTACTACTACTACTATTAATTCTACTTCTACTACTACTACTACTACTACTACTAATAATAATAATAATAATAGTAAAAATAATAATGATAAGAATAATAGATATAATATAATAGTATTATTATTATTAATAGTTTTATAACACAATAATAACAAAACAACAACCTGCAAATGTTTATTCTTGTTTCATCTCTTGTCACTCGAGCATACATTTCCACAGCCTCGTTTTGAATTGCGGTTCCCACTCTTTCTCTCTGCTGAGCTATGACATGTTCCATATTTTCTTCTATTTCTGTCAATCTTTGTTGGGCCCTTTCTTTCTTTTGAAAAATTTCCTTCTCGCTAAGACGCGAATTGTCTATGTGTGTTCCAGTTATGTGTAAGCTCTTATGCAGAACTTTCACTAGCCACCTGCAAATGAAGAATTCTATGAACAGTCATGGATATTTATACATTTACCTTTTTCAGCCATACGCTGTTTTTTTAAAGTGTGTATGTACTATCTTTCATATCAATAATTTTCAAAATTAGCAGATGAAAGTGAAAATACAACTTGAAAGCAAACAGAAAAAAACAACAAAATAAAAATGACAAAGGATACACTTCAATATGAAATCAACAAATACTAGTGTCGACTTTCGCATCGTTTATCAGTGTTGTGTAACCTAAACCAACTGTAAAGTTAACGTATATATGTATTTGATTTTCCGCTTTTGCAGACAAAAACTATTTGATGGTTAAACACTAGCTTATTGTGCGTTCAAAAGCACTGTTTGTTCTTAACTTTTAACCCATTTTAAATTGAAATATATGTCAATTTTGTTAATTGTATTTATGCCACTATATATGTTGTACGATCGTACATACACACATTAATGGAAACGGAATATACGCCACTGTGGAATAATTAACGTCCATCGATACATACATAACATTATGTAATTCGCAATGTGAACATAATTTGAAACATAACAATATTATTACACTTGCTTATTATATAAAGTATGTATAGAAACTGACTGGTTGCTATAATTGTATTAATCCAATTTGAACAGTCCGTATTTCATAATCTGAACCTTTGGAACACAAAAACAACATAGGCCGTTATTTATTATGGACCTTAGTATAAACATTTAATGGGAGAACATGTTTAAATGTATATGGATGTTGTGTTACGTTCAAATGTTAAATATTTAATGGCAAACATAGGGATGTATCTATTTACACACTACGGTATTAAGCTTTTCACTGTAACAAGAAACGATTAACACATTCATTTGCTCACTTAAAAATTAAATTCATAATGAGTCTTTATGCTGGCTCTGACATACGCGTGTGCCTTCAGAGTGGACATGCATTATGCTGCAGGTATCAGATCCGCCAGTCTGTCAAGCACTTTTCCAAATTGACGAGAGACCGCACTTTGGTCCTGTATCCACTGAGCTTCCGTGCTAGAGAATGGAATAATTTGACTGGCGTCCAAACCATTCCAGAGTTGCTGTACGTTTTTGACAGTGTCTTGAATAACAGTCTTCTTTTCTGCGTTTGGTACCTAAATGGAATCATATTTGCATCTCTGATGGTTCAATTACACAGATGGCATTAAAGTCCTTATAAACAAATGACACACTATACAATCGGTATTGACATTACTCAGATAAGTTAACTTATAATTGGCTCAAATATACGTTGCTCTGAATAAGACATGGAAACAATCTAGATCTACATTTAACCTGCATTTGCTATACACTTCTATTAAATCTGACATGAAACAGAATGACACCGTATATAGCGCATGTTGCACTGACAGAATAGGTTTAAAATATCACCTGCAGTATTTGAGTTAAAATTTGCAACACACAAAAGCAAAGAAAACACAGAAATCATCGTTTATATTTTATACAAAACTAATTGATCTAAATAGGCAATCAGACTTAGCATCGTAGTTATCGTGCGTTGTTGTAAACCTACCTCATCCAATTTATTGCACACAAACATCGCATTGTGAACTTTCACACAATTGGTTCCCCTTTTTGTGACTTCTGCTAAGAAAAGTCTCATCTAAATAGCAAAGTTTGTCGATTACTCGAAATATATATTGCCAAAAGACAATGCATTGAGACATATTAGTATAAACTGTCTGTAAAACATTATAGCTGAATACATATTATTCCATATTATTTAATTATTTAATGTTGAATATCGAAACTAAATACAAATAATTTTACATAACTATCGTTTTTCTCGGATTAATACATACAGTATTTAACATTATAATATGGGTATGCGGATATCAAAATCCATATCCACAAGCAGTATTTTCGGTTTCCGTATTTTACAAGTAGCATTGTAAACGGAATACGTGTTATGCCCCAAACATCCGTGTCTGTTCGGCAATAAGCAGAATGCATATTGACAACTGTCAATATGCTGTTCAATATTTAGCTTAGAATCTTATTTTGTGCACACAAAAATAACATCTGATCATGCAAATCAAATACTTAATTTACGCTGGCTACTAATATTTCGTTTTAGTAACACGTGGTACAATATTTTAGCAACATTCAACATATACAGAAACGAACAAAACTCAAGTGCTACGCAATCGGGCTTTAACCCATGTTTTTGTCCTCTGTGGACGTTAACGACCTAAAAAAAGGTATATTATCCCTACAATATGCTAAAAGAAAATATATAGTAAACGAAATACTACACTAGTATGTTGTTATGAGAAAACTAGTATCAGTCTCATTGGTTGTATTTAGCATCGCATTTGAGGCTGTGCCTCTAATGGGATACGACTTTAGACGACCAAATTGACTGATGCAAGTTACAGGAACACACAACTAGCATAATATTCTATATATGTTTCCGAATGTCTACTCAAACTTTTAATATTTAAAAAATATATCAGCATTTTGAAATATTGCGATGCAGTTTGGCTATGTAGGTCTTATTTCTTCATTGCTACATATATACTCGAGTTTATATATAACAACAGGAATAAGGAATTGGCAAAGTAATTGTAGTACGTTACTGTAACCATACCCTTTCTTGTACGCCGCCAGCATTCATAATATCAATGACGTAAATGAACGCAGCAGCTTTCTCAACGTAGTCCAGAACTACCTTTGTCATTGCTTCGGATTCACAGACGCCTGGGCTGTCAACGATGACAACGTTATTCTGGAACATAAGTTCAACAGCGATATAATTTAAACATCCCGACTGACACAAACTCAACAAAGAATAAGTGATTCGAGTATTGCTGGAAAATATAAGAGTAACAAAGCATTGTATTTGTCGTAGTTTATTCTCCTTAATTATCAGATCAATATATATCGGTTTGGGAGTATCTTTATTACAATGGTCCTTAAACGTACAACATCAATCCAACCGATATCATATGGTCTGTTGACATGCACATACAAAACCATACCTTCAAAATATTAAATGGTCCATGTATTTTTATTTTTCTGACGTTTTCTTTCACTGCTTCTGCTTTAATGAATTCAACGAAATCATTTCTATGTTCTTTATCCAATGTACTTCGAACATACTTTGTTGTTGATTGGTCATTATATTCTACAACTGCTTCCAGAGTCTCTGCATTGCTGTAACTCAATTCGCAAATTGTGTGTGTGTTGCTTAGAAGACTACATGGCAGAAGGCGTTGCTCTAGCAACAGGTTGATGAAAGATGTTTTACCTGCACCTGTTTCTCCTTTAGAAAAAAAACAAAGATTAAGTTAGAGTGAATTCTTCCGCAAATCTCAATATAAGTCAGTAACAAATTTGAACGTAGACTGAAATTATAATATAAATGTCACATTGAAAGGTGGCTACTTGATAAACGTTAATAATGATTATTATACGTCCTGTTGACCCACGGGACGTATTATTGAAACGCTACTAAAGGTGGCTACTTAATAATCGTTAATAATGATTATTATACGTCCTGTTGACAAACGGGACGTATTATTGAAACGCTTCTTGCGTCAAAGTCAGATATAATAACTCAATCTTTAACAATTTGACCGAAGCATATCTTTGTCAAGCATGGATGGATTTTCAAATAACTTGGCAGAAGTGATAAGCAGAGTGTGTCGGCTTGTCAAGGTCACATTCAAGGTCAAATAGAAAAATAAATGCATAAACTTTGTCTCCTAAGCATAATGTGTGATAATCTTTATGAGACGGTATGTTGCATGAAAGAACCACAGGACCATGGACCTAGGACCAATGTCAAGGTCAACATTTAAAGCAAAATATATTTTCAGACCATAATTGTGCCATTCATGGATGGCTTTTAAAAATAAATTAGCATACATGATCACCATAATGGTATGACAGGTCTTGTCCGAACACCAGAGGCGCAGGTCTAAGGTCAAGATCACATTTAAAGGACAAATGTCAAATTTTTGTCCAGGGCGTAATATTGATATTGTGATATGGAGATCTTTTAAATCAGTTGGCATAAATGATCGCCAGCATGTCCATGTACCAGGTCTCTAGGTCCAACGTAAGGGTCATATTAAAAGGTCAACGGTCAAATTTAGCACAATATTGAGGATTACTATATGGTTTGACAACATTTTACCTAATTGAGAAAACAAATGTTGTTTATTTTTACCTAGGACTAAAATCGGAGACCTGTACTGTTGAAGATCATCAATGTGGTCTTCGAACTCTTTGTTGATGGTTGGAAAAACTTTTAACAGATCGGAAAGAACAATGCTGTTTTCTTTGATCAACTGGTGTGCTTCTCTGTACAATGTACACAGTTTGTCCATCCTAGGGCCCTCGACGTTCTGTCCCTTAATCATCTTTCGTTCTATCTGAAAATAATTAAGAAACATTCAAGCATATTGCTTTAAGCCCCTGTGTATAAATCGAAAAGGTTACGTAAAGAAGAATGTGGTACATGTACGTAATAAAACATACAATAAACATGTATTCCTTAAAGCGGTTAGGCCTAATATCCAATGATAAAAGTTCGTGAAGTTTTGCAATTGCAACTTGTGTCGTTAAAACTAGTTTACAAGTTGTATACATGTACATTTGGTAACAATTTCTAGTGTTTATGAATGTCAGAGATAATTCCAATTTGACGTCACTTTAAATTACATGTTTTGTTAAATTATGCGTATATTTAAATTCGACCTAGGTACATCCCTGAGAACAATAATACGGTGATACGTGTTAAACAAAAAATATAATAAAATGAAACCGTTTAAATCATATATGTTGTAAATGAATGTTTTTTTTATCATTTTATATTTGCGCAATGACGTCATGGTTTATTACGAACCTTAACGATGTTTTCTTTCATTCGCGTGTATATGACGTTTACAATGAATACACCGTCGTTCGTAAACAAACGGACTGATTTATCGGCTACCGGGGCTGCAGATAATGTCATCGTTCACGCATATTGGGAAATTTGAATTATATTACAAGAAAATCCACTATTAAAATATTCGACAGCGATTTGCATGACTGACTAGATATTAGAAATTCCGTTCGACGAAAACGAAACCGAAACTAAAACGGGGATTCCTAAGCCGGACTCTACACGTCAGTTGCGGCCCTCATACAGTTAAAAGTCAAGTGTATATCCAACTTTGGCTGTTATCATAATAATTGAATAGTATTTTTCTGCATTTCATGGACGAATGAACTGTCGGGAAAATTACAACTAATTGATGCAAATTAGGCGTAATTAACCCGACAATTTATACACCGAAGAAATGCAGAAAAATAATATTCAATTCTTAAAGCATTACTTTAAGCCACTCGGAACCAAGTATCCAAGCGAAAACACTCTGGGTTATTTCGGGGCTTGTATCGTCCACGATTCCGCGTAACTGTGTAGATACGATAATAGAAAGTTATGACATCGCGACGGCACTTGAAGTGCTCGTTTCATTTGAGCTCTTTATAGTATCGGTATTGGGAAAAAGCATAAACCTACATCCATCCGAGTTGTTCCTCCGCACAACAGATTGAGCTTCAATAACCGTCTTAAACTCGAGACATCTGGGTCAGAAATATGTTTGTAGCCAACTGTATGCTTTCTGCATGTTCTAATAGCCGTCCCAATATCTTCTATGGAGTCAATTTCACTTTCTGTAACTTCACCAGACATATTAGATCGTATATCTCTTGTAGGCGCAGTAACTGTGTCAGAGGTTTCCACAACTTCGTCTGAACTGTTTGCAGGATCACGTCTCCTATATGTGGTTCTTTGCATCATTATCTAATCAAACAATCATATTAACTGTGTAGTGTTAATGTCCTTTGGATTATATGAAAATCAAAATAATTTAGTCAGATGAAAACGAGTTCACCCGATAGTCACGTGCCATATAAACACACGAGTTAAATTTTGAGAAATCCAAACTGTAAGGTAAGCTTCATAAACTGCAAGTTTTGTCAATGTGTTTAAACATTCGTATGCAATTACAGTGGAACGACCATAACTGTGTACTTGAACAATCGGTTGAATACGCATGAACGCCGTATTAAAGAGTGCGCTACGAACACATGTTGCTGGTTAACGTTTACAAGAATTACCGCCAGAAAGACAGCGTATAAATCCAAGTTATATTCGTACAATAATGTCAAACCTGGTAATTTTGCTTCAAATATGTACACTTGTGCTTTTTGAATACCAGAATTAGTTATTCAGATAACTACACCATTGTAGAAACACCAGCTTAATGAGTAAGTTAAATCCAACTTTCCATTCTGTATTTAAAGCAATATATATGTGTAAAATTCAACATAACACAATTATACCTGTAATTATATTCCCAATACCAACTTGATGTTGTAAGGTCCCACTTCCTTGTTTTAACTGTATCTGCCGAATTCATCGACTGACCGCTTATTTGAGTTAAGTGAATGTTTGTCTGCATTAATAAAAATCGCCCTCATTTGTTTAAAAAAGAGCTATCGGAAATCAGATGGCGACATTAGTATTCAATGCAATTTCTGTTTGGTATATGCATTTATGTACATGATCATCATAACAAGTCAAAGTTAGAATACATAAAATACGCACCAAGAGATGTTTACACCTCCTCATTCAGTTGCAAACATGTAATCTAGTAATAAACGCGATAGCAATACAAACTTACCGCAACTTATCTGATATTGCTACCCACGTGATCCACGTTAAATGATAGCTAATGTGTGTGTGTGTATGTGTGAAGTACATTTTAATCGAGTACACCGGGATTCTCTCCTATATGGCCATCTTACCCAGCAGACTTGTTAGTTGGGTTACTGGGGATTGTGCAAGATACAGGAGACGTCTCGTTCCAGAGGCGACACGGGGTATGTGCGCTAACGCTAACTTGACATTGGTGAGCTGGAGGGGTCGTAAGTTGGTTGTTGTTGTAGGACCAATGGTCCCTACAAAACTGCCAAGTTTCACGCGCTGGTTGTTAAACATTTCCTTATGGCACACACAAACCATTCCCAATATGTGCAATATTCAGTGTTTCAATTCATTCTGTTGACATGGCCTGCACTAGCATTTATAAAATTTACTGTTGCACGTTCTCTTTCAATTACTGGCCAATATTAACATCGCGTACAGTGATGCCAGTGCCATTGTTAATTGTGTGACACTCCGTTCATCGGGGTTTAAAAGAATCACTATCAATTGACGGAATTAAAGAATGTGAAAGTTACATGATTCACAACGACAATAAAGCCGGTAATTAATGTTTTCGCATGTATATAAATCTTCAAGATCTAATATAATTTGTCTGATAAATTTACGACTTTCAAATACACCACAGTCATTATGCTCTGGAGTAGTACATACTGAATTGTTATTTTTCAATGCAGTGTCTGTAAGTAGATGTTTGATTTAGCCATTATAAACAACGGTAATTTACATATCAATGAAATACAAACGCATTGGTTATTATACATGTATAAGCTATTAATTGAGAGTTTTAGAACGCGATGATAACTAAAAGTTTTATTCATTTTATAAAATGATTTATGCATTGTACAACTCGTATACACACAAATAATAGCCAACGTACGACCTTGTCGATACTTCTGCTACAGGTATCAACACACTGAAAATGTATTTACTAGTATTTTGTTGTTAAATGGCATTATTTAAAACTTTTCAGTGGCGTTGGATATAAGACTCACGAAGAAAATTGCATCGCCGACACGTTTACAAATCACGTGCTTTTGGTCCGGCGATGGAGGAAATGTTGTTGTACTTTACAGAAATTATCTCGAAAAGAAATTTCAAAATGTCTTGCAAATAGTTAACAATGACAACAAATGTGAAGTAAGAACGGCGCTACAAGCGGAATGTGCTTGTATCAACGGGACATCTGTAGCTTGTTACATCAACGCCATACAGGATTCTATAACAGTGGACCAGTGGCAATGTGCAGTGCCTGAAAATGGAAAGTTTGTTTTCAGTAACATAGTAACTGTCAGTAAAGATGGTAAAGACATTTTGTTTTACCATTATTTAAAATCATCAGTGGTTTTACCTTTGCTAATAATATGCATTCACAGTGTCTCTCATTTCTACGTTACCCGTTAAACATGTGAGAGTAAAACCCGATCGGACCAAATTAATTTCCATATGATGAACGTAGTTAAATCGACAATATCGTTGTAGATTTGTATAGAGTTGCATGTAATGACACATACTTTGTTTCTTACATACGTATTTTTCTCAATAGTACTTCATTGCTTTTTAGAGTATGCAGCTGTACAAAACCCCGAATTTTCCGATAAAAAGGGTAAGAAAATTTTAGATTATTAATAAAACTATAAGATATAGATAAACTTAAATTTACATAAAAAAGGAGCAGAACACACATTTGATAACGATGGTCATATTGCAACTAAATGCGTTTGTTTTATGTCTTATTTCAGATCCTGTCAACATTACACAATTTGATATTGAACCATTTAAAGAAACGTCCAATGTCACTCTTATTGAAAACAGTACAACTGTTCTACACTGTGTTGGGTAATGTTCTCCCCCGCTCAATATGCGGATCGTGAGAAATTTCAACGTACTGGAAGAGTTCCATGTCAATACTGCGAACACAACTACTGTCGAAATTCATCATGCGATATCACCAGTATTATACACACACTCTGGAAAGTACACGTGTGTGTTCTACAACAACTATGGAGATAATTCAAGAGACATATATTTGTGTACGTCAGCATTTATATCCATAGTCAATTACTATATTATACTGCAATAACAATTGGAAGAAGGTTGTCATTATTTAAAAAGTGTTCTTCTAATATGTCTTAGAATGTTCAAATTTGCATCAGAAATGCTTTGATCTTATAAAATATACAAACTCATGGACGCATTTGATTAATATTTCTTTCTTAATTTGCTAGGCGATGATTCTATTAAGCATTTTCTTATGTGGAGTATGTTCAGAAGCCAATGAAAGTTAACATGCATTAAATAGTAGACATGTACATCTCATGCATACAATGGGCATCATGCACCACGGACCTGCTTTAACTATATTACTACAAAACAGACGTTTTCATTTACTTTGTTTAATTATCTCGATTACATGCTTATATTTCGGTATAAATGAAATCTACGAAATTATTATATATTTGATACACAACATACATTTGTATGTCTATAATTAGTAAATGTCTTTATTCACACCGATCATTGCTACACTATGAATTGACAAACATTGCCACGTCATGTTTGCACATTCTATATTGCTAATAGCAGTTCCATATTTTGTATAGATCCCCAAATCTGTCCAACGAAGTGTACCCTGGGAATAGGGCGCTCGTTCCATTGCACGAAGACGTTTCTTTTACGTTCCACGGAACAGCCAACCCACTGCCTGACCCTTCAAACATTACTTGGTTCAAGTGCGTGATTACAGATGCATGTGCTGAAATCAATGCTACATCAAAAGTGGTTATCGAAACTAACGGCGCTAGTTGCAATACTTCCATAGACGACATTGGCGGATGGGATTACGGGACGTATGTTTAGCAAGTCAGCAATGGTGTCGGCGCCGATTATAGGGAGTCGTATATTTTAGAACAATTTCGTAAGTAGAAATACTTATGTTTTCGTTCATTTTAGAAAATATGTTGTGTATGTGTTGTATTATACAATTAATATAGCAATAACATTTAATTGAAAAACCAGAATACATATAACTTCAAAAGCACCTCCGTTTTATAAAAAATAATAAAAATGCTATTTAATAAACAATTTGAATATATTCCCGAGTGTCGTTATAATTTTGAAATACAACATTTTGTATATAGTATGCATACAATATGATCCTCGAAGTGCTCAGTTTTGGTATTATACTACTTGTATTTACAACTGGAAATCCGCCAATGCATCCACGCTGTCTGCGCCGACAACTATCCAATAGATTGGTGCATGTTGTAAGCAACATTGAAAACACGTGCAATGCAAGATAGACATGTTCGTTCTATGTTTGAGTTTCACCAATCGTGTTGGCTATGGATGCTGTGAACATCAAGGAAGGGGAAAGTGTCAACCAGTCGTATATGTCAGCCTGGCAATCCACCGGAAACAGAAGTTCGCTGGATCAAAGACAATGTGACCCTTACAAATAAGACTGTATTCATTGAGAAAGCAACACGACAAGATGCCGGAATTTACACTTGCGAAGCTAGCAATAAGGATAATGCAGAATATGGAAACATTATTGGAGTAGACAGCGAGGATTTTCACGTTAATGTGTTGTGTAATTGTAACATAGTCTTACTTATTTACATTGTATAGAATTACTCGAACCCCATTGTAGACTTGTAAAATTCTTAAGCTTACTATTTTAATAAATTCATTTCAAACACACACATAATTACGGGAAAAAAAATACAACAACATTTTTTATTGTTTCAAAATGGTGACTTGCGTCCAATTCACGGCTTGGTATCTTTTTCAGATAATGTAATCTAGTTTTGCTAAATATGTGTAAGAAGCACCTTTGTGTTTTAATTTTTAGATCTCGCGAATATACACAGATTTTATGTCGAAAATTTCGAAGGCCTGTCAAATGTTACACTGGCAGAAAACGACGCGGCACCATTGCATTGTATTGGCGATGGTTATCCCGTACCATTGTTGCGGATGATGAAAGGAAACATGAAGCTGGCTACATATCATGGCGATGAATCATGCAATAACACTCTCCACGTGGTCCATATAATTGACCCCGTTGCTTGTGAAGATTTAGGAAATTATTCGTGCATGGTTTCAAACAGTTTTGGTCTACGCGGACAGGAGATGTATTTGAATGTGTTGTGTAAGTTTGTTTTATTGCAATTATTCGACTGAACATACAAGCAACTGGAATAATTCATGCTGAGTAATAGTTTAATAATTGTACTGATAATGAACAAATAGCTCAATGCAGCACACTGCATTTTGCAAGTTTTAAACGATTATTGACTTATAGGCACACTGGTTGCTTAAGTTGAGACGTGTTTTCATCGTTTGTATCCGCATTTTACAATTTAACGTCATGTTGAAGTTCGTTTTATGATAATATTAGTGATCATTAATAAACACTTGGTTTGATAAGCAATTTCAATACAGGTCCGGTTAGAAAAGTACAAGATCAATTGAAGAACAGTTACCATGGGAACGAAGCGACGGCACCACTGCGTGGCAAAGTAACGTTCAGTTTATATGCAACTTCGAATCCACTTCCGGCTCTGTCAGATTTCTCCTGGAGAAGGTGCCGAGAAGCCAACGAATGTGTTGAAATTGAATCAAACGACAGAATTTTGGTCGAAACTAATGGGGCAAACTGCAATATAACAATTGAAAACATAACGGAAGCGCATTATGGAATGTATATTTTGCAAGTATGTAACGGTATTGGGAAGATCTATACGGAGGTTTACTTCCTAAAGAGACATAGTAAGTATTTAAAGCATTAAATGTTAAATGCAAAAATGATTTAGTTCCACATTTGATTTCAGCTTTCAACGTTTCTAGAAAATCTACTTATCCGAATCAACGAAATATCTCTGCAACCCGATTTTTATTAAATAAACACTTTGCCATACAGTTTTACATGTATGTTCCTCAACCTGATTCACTTTTTAACTTTTCTAGAAAATATGCTTATTCCACAACCTGTATCTGAACATTTCTTTCAAAAAAATAAATATATAAAATTGATACATCAAACAAATTGTCAGACATTTTAGCGTCCTTACTTACCCAAGAGGTAATATGTTCACATGTCCCTTATTTAATACCAGTTATAGCTTACACATTCATTTTCAGACGATGTCTTGAATACCATCATTATATCTACCAAGTGTGTTTCTGTTCCTCTGGCTATCGTTATGGTCATCTGCATCATTCGAAAGTTTCGTACACAACGTGCTAAGTCTGGTGAGAAATTTAAGTTAACTTTCCTAGATTGACAGATCATAAAAATATTCGACAAACGATGACTTTTTTTAGTCAAATGTCTAAAATGCAATATGTGATAATATACAGAAACACAAAATACATTAAAACGACTATCACAAGTTCTTGAACAGATACACGTTGATGGAAATAGTACCGACATGTAAATGTAAAAATGTATATATGAATACCTATTTGAAAAACAATTTAATGTTGCAGTTATTATCGTGAGGTAAAATGTTATATTTTGAGTTATATTATTTTAGAAACCATCAGTATTCCAATGGTTGAGGAAGGTGGCACAAGAATCACTGCCAGCAACAATTAAACGACTCCTAAACGTAGGCCGACAGAGAGCGTGGTGTATTATGAGATCCGTCCTTCAGATGACACTTTGCCTCTAGCGGACGTGTCATTCAGAAACGAAGGTAAAACGTCTATAAAAATATCGACAACACCTCAGTTTATTGAGAATATGTTGTAATGTAGGACGTCCTCCATCAATGTGTTGCATTTTTCGGCGGATCAATAACAATATATATATATATATATAAGAAATGGTCCATAATGCTGTTTATAAAATACATTTAAGATTAAGATTAAGAAAGTATATAAACTAAAACAAATTGTTACATACGGCTGTTAATAAAATGCATTTATGATTTAGCCACAAACAAGATTTTACTTCTAAATTACACAATTTGCTTTTAAATGAAGGGATATGGCGTTTGCCATACTTGTTCTCAACACCTAATGTAAATGATGTAGTATATATTGGAGATTTCTACAGATAGTGTCCCCAACATATACATATATTGCCGATTATATGCACACGTAGATCCTCTATCTATCCGTCCAGTGAAAAACGACAATAATTAAAACATTTGACAAACACACGATTTCATAACATTCACTCTATATAGGTTAAGGTATTTTATAATCACACAGTATTCAATTAATTGTTTTGTTTTTATTTTGTATTGTGAATATTACGAAATGAATAAAACTGTTAAACAGGAAACAAATTATGAGGATATATGTGAAAGTATAAACCGATAAATATGAAGCAACACGTTCTTGCTCTAACCTTCATCAAATTCATTTACTATTCAGGTCCTTCAAACAAAATAGTTATAAACAAATATACATGTAGTGCGTATACCATGCCTCCACGTCCGTTGCTTAAAGTGGCTCATTGCAAGATAGTTTAAGTTTTCTCACTACAAGGTCAATATCCACAGAGAATTGCTAGTTAACATTGCAATAAGCGGCTTAATTAGTTAATTTTTGTATCCGGTGAACTCGGGCGTTAACCCTTCATACATTATCGAATTGTTAGTGTCTTAAATATTTACGATCTGACGATGGCAAATATATAAACATAATTTATAGTATGTTGTTATCATTTTGATATGCATCTAAACAAAACAACACTATTCGGTTAATTCAGTTTAAATGTACTATATAAAGAAAGTTTCAATGGCACATGGTTGTATCATGGGATATGTAAAAAGCAACAAATAATTATTGATAGATGTGCTGAAAATTGGTCAACTGTTCAACAACGATTTACAAACGGTCGAAGTTATACTCTTTATGCAAGCTTTAAGATTCAGCCTTATTTAATTGTTACTGTTAAATGGAATATGGTATATTATCATGTTAACATTATACAATTTATATTTTGTTAAGTATATCACATATTGATAAATTAGTATTGCCAAAACTACTATATACATCCATACCTGCATGTCTTTGATAACCTTTGATAACCTTAACTTTTGTAAGTGTTATAGTATGTTTACGCATGGCATGAAGCGTAATGTATCTGAAATCAAATGTATGATTTTGTATACCCAATATTCTTCGTTAGTGTAAACAAAATAAAAAGAGAACACACTGGACATTTGGTGGCTTAGTTATGCTTCATTGTATGATCTGTGTCGAGTAGTACATAGAGTGTGTGGTAATGATACACATGATATTATATCTAACACTCAAATGACCATCATAAACAGACAATAATAGTTGTTTTCATAGATGTAATCATAATGCACGCGTTTCAAGTAAATATAACATAACTAAGAAGTGGAATGCTATTCATATCTACATAAAATCATGAATGTCTATGAATATTCATGTAGAACAATGCAGTACTGACTGTTAATTTTTTGGACAATACTGCTGCAAGAATAATAATTATATGTATGTACAGAATTCAACTCACATGAAGATATAATGTTGGTTACATAATATAATGATGCATAATTAAGAACCAGGGATACATAAACACGTTATATACAACAATTGTTGGGATGCGGTTGTCGCAGTTCATTTAAAAATCGATAAGCCTAAATTGTGTGATTATTATTTTACTCATTGTCTTACCAGTTATCACTTAATATGAGTAAAATCCCAGGCATTGTGTAGATTTGTTACTTGGAATTGATGTATTATAAATGTAAAATAGATTAAATACCAATAACATATTACAAAAAAAGCCTTGATCGATATTGATATTCCAATCTAAATCGCCACTTAGTGCAGTTTCCTTGATATTTTATATTTTCTGAATAATCCATTTGTTAAATCGGATTCCACCACCTGAAATGTTCCAAGAATAAATTTTAAGTTTCATGTGTGATCTTAATCAAGTATAAGGTATGTTTCGAATGTGTACAGTGTATTCCCTTCTACTATTTTGAAGCGTCGTACAAAGGTTTGCTTAGAAACACATACTCGTACATAGTTTACATATTTTTCTCTTCTTATTCGAAAACAAGTATAAACCCCTAGACGACAGTATCCATGACACTCTCCGTGAAAAGACTTCAGTAAAAGTCCTTTTGATATTGACAAAACTGAAATCCTGTGATAGCTGGCCGATGAGCTTATACTCAATATCGTTAGGTTTGGGCACAAACCATTCATAAAGTGTGCCCAAGAAATTAAATACGGCAAATTTACTTGAATGTATAAATTATTAATAAGTCCACGTGTTTGAACTACAATGACAATGTACCCAAGTGATTAATTTTTCTACAATAGCATTGTTATCGCAATCATTGCTTTATACGTATTTACCACTACAATAAGACTCTTTTTTTTGTTTAACATTACGCCGTTATATACTTAAAACATACTATTAGTAATACTATGTATGTCGAAACGAACACAACAAAGCTAGTGGCCATTACATCGATACCGAAATCTGTAAAACACGAAGCTTAAAACAAATAAAGGAATTACTGAAAATGTTATTTTTAAATACATTTACATTCAGTGAAGACATGGTTCTTAAAAGAAATACACTTTTAGCTGAACACTTTTGTAAACATGAGTATATTGTATTACAATATTATAATTTTATGTGTACCACACCAACATTTGTTAAAGGTTATTTATTGCATATTTCAACCTGTGTCATACGCTTCAAATTATATGATGTCTCTGTTGCTGCTGTTCAATGTTTCCTAACAAGTATATGTTCATAATGTGTCCTCCCGATTTTTTTTCATTATAAGTTTCCACCATCACCAGTAAAGAAGGTTGTAAAGGCACTATTTTGCAGAAAGCATGCGCCGGTATCCACATGACACGTTGCTACTATTATCAAGTGCCCAGTCTTCGTACTTGCATGCTCGAATGTTATGTCCTAGTCGAAAACACAGGTGATTTTCTTTGCGTGATTATTTCTTCGCTTCAATCCAACACTCTTCGCTACGGTAGGGGCTGAAAATAAACATTAATATCAACATCTAGAAGATATCAACTGAAATTAAAACACGTTTAGGGCTGTAAGATTCAGTCAGTTGATATTAGTTATATATGATATTGACTTACGTTCAACAGCTATAATTTCAATGCTTTGTTGTCAGTAAATCGTTCATAGCATGTGTATGTCCCGAATGTGTCTTCTTTGAGTTTTTTAATGATAAGTAAAACATCGAGATGTGTATGAATAACGCTGTAGTAATTTGAAAAAGTGTCGTTCAGCCAATAGCATTCAGCAGTATCTATGAAACAATCTGCTATGTAGTGCTCTTCTGTAGTTCTACTAAGGGTAAAGGTTAAAGCAATGTCCTTTCCCATTGACCACTTTAGTATATCTTTGCGATCTTCTACTGTCCTCAGATCAACAGTCTGGTTTTTGGTTTGAGCTAAATAAGAAAACAAATTAGCATTAAACATGAAATACATTCTGGTGTAATACCTATTAACCAAAGACCCAAAACCAATGTAAGCAGTAAACAGCGATTCGCAGACAATTACTAAATATATTGCTCATATTTTTGCAAACATGTATAGATCTGTCAGTGCGTTAGTGCCAGTATGTTTCTTAAACTTACACGTATAGTTGACATAGTCTACGATGTCAATGATTTTGTTGCTGGTGCCATATCTTTCGAAACATATATAAGTCCCAAACGTGTCTGCACAGATGTTTCTTATAACAAGTAAAATGATTTGATCTGTATAGATAACCTTGTAGCTTTTAGCCAATGATTCATTGAAAAAATAACATTTGGAGTAATCCAAGAAACAATCTGCTATTACAGTACATTTTAGAAGCTTCTAAATATGAACGATATTTCTTTGTCCGACGAACATTCCATTATGCCACTGTCTTCGATTTGTTTCAGTGACAACATAAAAACTGAAAGTTAAATATATAATAGCATTCATTACATACGATAGTAATAATATTTCAAAAACGTTTTTGTATCTATTTAAGAATTATTTAACTTAATCATTCACTTATTCAAATATATACGTTTAATTATAAAACCAACAACATGTACCTGGGGTTGATATAGTGAGCAGACACAGCAGGAAACAGTGTTCGGCACTCATCGTGGCCTAAAATGCATTCGTGCACAACGTACTAGCTGCATATATCACCTAAAACAATGCGATTATGTTAAACGCATACATATATGTGGCATTTGCAATGGATCACCCCAACAATATTCGAACACAAATTGAATGTGTTTATTTGATTAGTTTTTTTTTCACTTTATTGAAAATGATTGTAAATAATGATACCGATATAACTGGATATTAAAATTCATAATATTAATGCGTAAATGATGTATCATATTAATACAGCATTAAACGAAATACGATTATACAAGTCAAATAAATACATGAATTCAATTTTTAATATTGTAAACACAAAGTAAGCAACCATTAACAGGGCAAATATACCTTCAAAAAGGACTACGGTTTTCGTAAAATTGATACAAGTTGTTTTACCTATATCAATTGTTGGCATTGTATTATCACTCATAGTATATTTTACAATTGTATGTCCCATTACTATACGGTTTTAGAGTTTGTTAACAATGTTGAAGACATATGAAAGAACATGCAATTTTAAGTATATCTATGATTAATGACAATATATTTTACAGTAATTTAAACCCATTTGTTTGTATTATATTCTTTTCATAGACCGCGAACACAAATTAAAGCTTGAATGAGTCATTACATTTATTTTAGCGCTACTCAAAAGAAACTATGTTGGCGTTCTTCCAAACAATTGAAGCTAAATTTACTGTAAAACACAACAGTCAGTGTATAAAGCAAATAGGTGTACAAAGTGAATAGGGTTATATGCACATATAATTGTTTCATTACGAAATCCATGTAAAATGTATATAAATGAACTTAAAAAACTACGTTTATGACAACTTATAAAAACGGCTTTCATTGTTTATGATGCCGAGAATGTTCATTGATGTTGAGGTCTAATAACAACATTGATAAATGCCCTTTTTAAAATCAAGCTAAGTTATGAATACGAAGCATTTCAACTCGTTTGGTCGTCTGCGATAAAAAGATCTAGCCTATTTTGGTAGTCTTTAAGAAATGCACTGTCTAACATTCTCATCACTTAGCGCAAAAATTACATGATGCAACTCACGTTGTATACATATGTAATAAAGTAAACATTTAAAGTTGTATCCACCCTGGTTAACATTTGCTAATCGGTGCACTATTGATTATAACCAACTAAATTTACAGTCAACGCAATTCGATGCTATTAATAGGCATGAGTTAGGCTTATCTAGTTATTTTACCTGTAATATTGCGTTTGTCGGTACATGAGTACGAGCAATGAATTCAATGTAAATCGGTTTTAACATGTATGCTTTAATAAGTAGTAGAGAATATATGTTTATGTATTGATAACGTGCATGGACTTAACTTGTACACTGCACATTTTATTAGCTGAGTTTTAGTGAATAATTATTTCCCTTCGATACTAAAAGAAACTTTAAAATGCTTGCTTTGACAATATGAAGATCCTGCAAAATGTTCTGTCATTGGGTTCGGATTTCTTAAAGAGACTTTGTCAACGAAAAGGGCCTCAAGGTGGCAATTTCTTTAAAAAATCTAAACTTAAGATGTTAATAATGGCATATACTCGTATTAACGGTTAAAATAAGGTATATAATTGGAAAATATTTTTTGAATTATGAGATAAAAATCAATTTATATTATGAGTCGTGTTTGTTTGGCCATATGCATGTTTACGTCAGAATTTGACGTCAGAATTGTGTTTTTTGTATAACCATAGTTTACAGATGTAACCTTAAAACGCAGAATAGCGCAGTTGGTTAAAGCGCTGCATGGTGTCATTTCTTCGTATGGCTCCTTAGTCGTGAGTCCGATACCCGCTTGGGGTTTTATTTCTTTTTTCAAAAATGTTTACTGATTTGTCTCACTATGTATTAGATTATTTATTGTTTTATTAATGTACATGTCTTAATATAGCGCCTTTCTATATTATATATAGTGCAATAGGACACCAACTTTTCGTTGACATAGTCCCTTTAAGTGGTACGTCTTATCAAATTAATTGTTATTACGAAACGTCAAAGTACTCCACCTTTACACAAACACATTTGTGTAGCCTTTTTACACAGTCGCAAAAAGCAGATAAATTTCTTTCCTAAAGCATTTTCTTAAGTCTTGGAAATATAAAAAGTCACAGGGCTCAAGTCGGGTGATTAAAGCGGTTGGTTTACAATATTTCCGAATCTAAAAACAACAAACTTGACAACCTTGAACTTGTGTGAGGAAGTCTTGTCGTATATAAGCTGGACTTCTTTATATCATTGCGTGGACGTCTCTTATTTTATAACTAGTCCACTTTCTTCAGTATAGAGTTCTTATAGAATCGTCCAGTGACTGTATGACCAGGTAGACATGGCACTTGAAAGACTGGCTCAGAAAGATTAAAGAAAATTGGTTCGCTTTTAAATGCATTGGCGTTATCTTTTAAGTTTTCGCGTCCATTGTTTATTACCAACACTTCTCTGTGGCTCAAACATGTGCACCTATATTTCGTCATCTATAAGCAAGTTATAAATAGACCGACTATGACATACTTTGTTGCTGTTTTTTTTCTAAAGTGTTCGGGTACATTTAAGACGATGTGTCCTCTGCTCCTCAGTTAGCAAATGGGGTACCTTTTTTTAAGTACAAATATTTTTGTCAGAACTGTTTGCACACTGTATTCTGATAATCCAGTACAGCTAGCAATATATTTTACAGATAATCGCGCAACCTATTCGACCACAACTTTTACATTAGCAATGTTTGCCTTGGTTACAGAGGTTGATGGCCTACCAGGACGGTTATCATCTTCGACTGATAATGTCCCAGCTTATACACCCTCCTAACTGTGGGCAATGAAATAGCCTGATGTCTAAATATACCACACAATTTATGAAGTATCTGCCTTGAATCTATATCAAACCTCATGGGGCATTTAATATGACAATACATTTATTTTACAATGAGACAGGCATATTGGTCAATATATATGGCTGCATGTATTTCCATTCGAAATAACTCGGTCATATGAAAAGCTTCATGCACAACATAAAACGGATTCAATGACATAAGAACTTTCAAGATCTTATGTTTGAAATTTTAGTCCTATATCAGTAAATGTTCACTATTTTACTTCCTTAAGTGCATACTAAGCACTTTGATGACTTGCCAGAAACGTAAATTTTAATCAAAACGCTGATAGCGTAGAAAGAATGTTGGCGAGAACAGGAAAAAACAACAAAATCAAGGGAAACATGAGTGCAACATTGTTCTAAAAGAAAGGACACAATTGTTTGAATGATATTGTAGTTTTGCAATGCCATTTTGACACAAGACAAATCGAACTTCTCATTTGAATACTCCCTACTTTCAACATCTTGGTAGGTACATACGTTTGTATGAAAACTACACAATGCAAACGGAATAATACGCCTGACAGTTAACGTATAGACCAATGTTGAACGTGCCGAAATAGCCGATGGAGCGTATAAATTTGTGGGTATCGATTGTTAGTGCTTCGTAGCCTGCAAAGTAAAATGTAGGTCAAAACTTCTAGTTATAAGTAAAAAAATAGAATATTCCTGTTAAAAATTAAACACAAACAATATTCAAATAAGGTCACGTTCCTTTGATGAATAACTGTGATCGTACGGTTGCCGCACGATGCCCGTACGAAATCCACAAGTTCTTACAAAACGCAAGCGTTTGTCTTGCGGCTTAATATCATACGTTTGGACTGCGGTCTGCGGCGACCGCAGCGGGTTGTTTCCGAGTATCAAGGGAAAGGAAGTTGAGTGCTTCCGTAACTGGAAACTTATTTGTAAAACGATTTAGAAATCATTTCCTGTCGTCATATGCTTTGCATCAATGTTTTATCTTGTCGCGATAGCTGTTATACTGTGGCTGACGTCCACGACGATGTCTGCCTTGCGACCGTGAGGTCCCGGGTTCGATCCCCACTCAGGGAGCGTTCTCAGAATCTTTCCAAAGACACCAATTACTGGTTCTTCCCAGGAAACGGACTCGATAGTGTTTCTATAAGCTGAAGGCTGTCGATGCGATCGAGCTAAAATAAATAGGTCTAAACTAAACAAAAAAACAAAGTGCGGACAATGGTTCCATGTACAAAGTAACTAATTCATATAACAAATAAAATAGAATAATGGAGATTTATGGTTCTAAGAAATTGGCTTTTTTGGATACAATGATAATGACTGACGTTGACACAATGTATAATAACCTATTATACATACATGACAATGCAGGTATTTTAAAAGTGTTTAGTCCGGTCATGCTATTCTAAGTTATCTACAGTCCATGTATTGGGACATTTAGTATGCTGAAGAGGAAAATTCGGACAATAGGTCAAGGCCAAAATACAATATGTGTTTAATTATAAACAAACTAGTTGAAAAGGCGCGTTTCGACGACTAATACGGTATACAATTTTAAAAAACGTATTTTAAGAAGTATTTATTAAATGATAGCTTAACACATACTTGTAGGTCTTGTGTTTTTTATAAACAGGCAGTAAAATATTTATTTTATAATTATAAAATGTGGTCACCCTGACACTTTTCGCGGGTGCGGGAAAATTATTATTAGTAGTAGTAAAATCGTAGTTATAGGAATGAACTGAACATGTAGAACCGTTATGCGCATGCGCACTTATAATAAATATATTGTTACGTGAAAGTCGTCAATAAAGTGCGAGATCCTGGTAGAATCGTGTGTCGAATAACACATGTTTGACATTGTTTATATTGTTTTTTGAACGATTCCTCTACATTCATTGCTTCTAGAAACATATTCGTGAGAAAGCCACAGCCACAACAATAATGACATGATGCTTGATTTATTTCAGGTGTTGAAATTACTAGTACCAGTGTATGCAAGACGGCTCGAACCCAGACATCACCAGGCCTAGTCCGAAGCCCAGAAACCGTTAATTGCCCCCGAAGCCTCGTTTCACAACAAACTGGTCGCCATCGTCTTCCTCTTCTAGCGTACAATGGTACTTCTCGCTATACTAAAATGTGCCGCCTTATTCGCGAATGATACCATTAAACTGGTAAGTACGGTTATGTTCGGTAAATGTTAAACATATATTAAATAATGCCTCTGTAGCTGATCTTACAAATATAGTTGTGACCGATAGCTATATATCTATTTATCGCACATAAACCAGTTTGGCAGAGCATAATACACTTTAGGTAGTTACACAATAAATGAAAAGCAGATCTGAACGAAAACTGCAAAAACAAATTGAACGCGAAAATGGATGTTTCGATATATCTGCGAACATTTCAAAACGCAAACAATACCGCTTATACGGTACGTCCCTAAACTCTAAGTCAATTTACTATCGGGCTCATTTATTTTAATCATGGAGATGTAACATAAATATAAGTACACTATCTTTAACGTATTGAATACACGATATGCTAAAATATGATGACAATATGTTTAAATGAATGAAATACATCATGTTTTAATAATAACTAGTGTAACCGAAATAGCATTTGTAAGTGTGTTTTTGCGATTTCTAATTCTGTATTTGAGTATGACGCCACATGATCAAGCTAGAAAAAACAACAATAAAACACACGTTTGAATGTATGAAATACCATATGTGGACAGTTTACCGAAATATATTAAAACAAAAGCCACACTGTGTTATCGGCATTAATATATAAAAACATCTTTCAAACTCCTTAATAATGCAGTAACATATATTTGAAGAAAACACGGTTTATAATCCCGAAACAGTTTTGTTTGGTTGAAATGCAAACTTTAAAACTATGTATTTCATAATTATGTACCTGAATGAAACATGGTTGAAATCCCCGAAAAGGCTATCCGGCTAGCACTGTGTCTGGCACACTCGCTTCTAGTCTAGGCGATTGGGAGTGGATGGGGGGACAGGTCCCAGCGCTTGTGAATTTGTTAAGTGGTCACTCTATCAGATAGGTGGGTTTCCTCCGGGCACAGGTTTTCCACACAGCACAAGGCCTCACGAACATATTTCATTAAAAACTAAAATAGCTGGACAGTTTAGCTATCATTCACAATCCGCCACAACTTCAGATGTGGCGGAACAAGTCAATAATGTAGGAACACACCGTGGGTCCGTTCAAAATACTGCTAAGTATCAGAAGGACCACAATCACCCCCGTAATACAAAAAAACAACAAAACACGAAACAAAACACGAAACAAAAACGAAAAGCAACGAAGATATTATTTATTTTATTGAGATAGTATAGATAATATTATGCATTAACAGTACACTTTCTATAACAAGGCATATTTTATCTTATTAAAATTTAAGTCGCATTACCTTGACAAAATATAAACAAACTGTGAAAAGAACAACAACGAAAAACAACAACATAATGTTTAAACTTTGTATAAGAACTTGTACTCGATATGTCTGCGTTTTACAGATGTAATATTGTTCCATGAACGTTATATACTTAATGTACTCAATAATAATGATGTATTACACAGTAGTTATTGAAATAAATCATATACATAATTAATGTGACCTTTTATAACCAATAATTATGATATACGAGTATTAAACCTTAGATGAATATTGCAGGTTTAATTTTGACAGTTCTTATGAGATTTGCAAGAGTTACGAGAAGCTTCACCAAGATACTTTGCCATGTAAAGATTCATAAAACACAGTTTTTGCTGGACCTCCCTACTCGTACAATGTTAGAAAAAAAAATGTTGCAAATCTCATAATTATTAATTAAACAGTCATGTTTTGTCTGCTAAACGTGCTTTTAAATTAGTATATATTTAAGGTGGTATATATCCTGCGTTAGCCAACATGTTAGTTGTGGGATACTTTTATATACACACATATTAATCGATAGTTAACGACATAAAAACATGAGCTTTATCTACATGCCGAGCATCGTGAAGAAGAGTTTATGTGTTTTTAAATCTGTATGGAACTCTAAATGTTTTAATTAACACGAATTATCTTGTGAATGCCATAAAGTTTTTAAGTTAAATATGTTTGTTTAAAACATACACACTTAAATAAAAAAAAAATAAAAAAAATTCACTAAATATTAAACATTTTTCAACAAACAATCATTTGGATGTTATAATAATTCATCAGTACACGTGTTCTATATAATTACACTATTAATGACACATGTAAATATATGTGTCATTACATAGGATGCAACATACAATAAAGCATCTAAAATATAATGTAATCAAATACATGAATTAGCAATCACTTACAACGAAGAAATAAAATATGTGTTTGCAAATAAACACAAACTAATAAATGTGTGTATATATATAACCTATGCAATCACACATTATTAAAATCATTAAGAACAGACAGCAAACCAGAAAATTACATGTACTGATATGAGTGGGGAACAGCATTGTTGGCATCAGTAGACCTCGCCTGTTTACAAAACGCTCTTTTAACTAAAGTGATTACTACTTTCAAAGCGGTCCATGGATTAAGAAATCTATCACAAAAGTTTCATTCTGTAACTTTGTTTATGCAAGACAACGAATACTATTAAATACCGGTTAAAAACGTGATTATGTTATGCTGGAATATATATTCAGCAAATATGATCTGCTGTTTAGTGGTTCAAACAAAACTGTCAGTTTGTGGTGGCTTACAAACATCACATGAAATGTTATCTTCAAGCAGTATCAATGTAGATACTTTGTCATATAGGCTTTGATATGTGAATGATAAACATAGAGATATGAGAATTTTGAATCCGTTCATGCAGAATTTTAGCTATTTAAATTTAATATTATGATCATTTATTTCCTGAACAAGTATCTATTAGGTAACTATTAAAATGTTAAACATGAAACAAAAGCTATATTTTTAAAATCATATTTGCAATCATCGGAAACAAAGTTACACTGCACACACTATATGTGATTCGCATATATTTTATTAACTAATTATCGGTCAGAAAAAAATACTTACACATGTATAGACTACACAAGGTAATTAGAATGATGATTCACACATATTTGACAATTTCATACGGTTCAATGTAGGAAGACCATCAGTCAGAAACTAAATATCAATATAATTCTTAGATATAGGAATATTGAAACTCCAGAGACATCACCAGGAGAGAAACCCTTATTACCATCCGCCGGTCCTTTATTTGAGGCAAGTGACCAATTGCCTATACATTACAGGACAGTATATACAACACAACGCAAAACATAAAATGATTAGAAAATAAATTAAAAACTGGCGTCACCGCCTTTGGTTAAGTTGCTGGTACTGACTGTCAACGTAATAATGAATACACATTATATACTTCCATGCAAAATAATACAAATGAACAGCATAGCTAATTGTGCTAGAAAATAAAAAGCTTGCAAAAGAAAACTGACCTAAAAAAATCTAAAAGTTAACGGTCTGCGATTTCGCCAAATACGAAGAGTGAGTGTTGTACTTACGGTTGTTCAATAATATAAAAATAAAGACAATACAATAATTTTCAAGACATTGAATCGTTTAAATAGGTGTTCTTATATGTTGAATCTGTCGATCTGAATTGAATTCAAAATCGATAAAACAACAGCAACAAAACAACAATTTCAAAAACAATACAAAACACATGGATATGAAACGAAAGTAAATTGAACATTTAAGACAAACTGTTTACATTCATTATATATAGTCCATTATTTTGTACAAACTAAAATGAACCTTTACATTTGTACCTGACATGTGATAAATTGTTTATGTTCATTCTACAAATCGTACCGCACATATACATACGCAATCACTTGCAATAAAACATGTGAAGAATGATACATGCAATGTGTTTCATTCACCGATATTGACCTGTTGCTAACTCGTACCAAATAACTGATTTGATACATACTTATTTGTCCCATGTTGTTCGTTCTTCGTATTTCCAATCAGTTTTGATCACTCATAACAGGAGGCATACTCTAACTACAAGCATCGTGCCTGGTCAGTTTAAAAAAAACTCTGTATGTTAATTTTCACACTGTCATCAGCTATTTATAGAATCAATGTAAGTTTGTTTCGTGGCTGTTTAATTTAGTCAATTCTTTTGTCAATTTATATTCCAATTTATATCGCTTTTTATTCCATTATTCTGTTGTTCATGTTTTGGCGTAAATGGACTCTTTGGTCTGCATTTTACTTCTTGTTTTAAATTTATATTTATACACATAATCCAAAATTAAAAGAGAAATACATTATAAACGTGGGATAATCAAAAAGTTTATACTTAAACACAAACATAAACGTAAGCGAAACAAAACTGTTTTGACAAATCGTTCTTGCATTTATGCAGAACGATATACATTTGCCATTTGATTATACGTGTACCGTATTAGGCTGTAATAATTGCTGCGCAAGTTCTCGGATTTCAGTTTTTATTGTGCTGATGTCTTGTGCCATTTGTAGAAAATATGGACGGAACGATTTTAGTTTAGAGATACCTAATTCCTTTAGAATCACTGTAATAGGTGTTACCATCACATTGACGCTGTCAGTAATGCCCCCAGCTACCATTCCAATGCACACAAGTTCACCGTCGCCATCTTTAACAAACACTGGAGCCCCAGAATCACCAAAGTTAGCAAACAGACCCGATATTGGCGCGACTTCAAATTGGTTATATAATGTTAGTTCGGTATTTCCACGATTGAATGTCCATGGTAAAGCTCTCATGACATTTGGTATTGGACCTCTTACAAGTTTACCCCCAGTATATTCAGTTGAATAGCCAAATTTAACACAATTCAAATTATTTTGCTGAGGGTTAGCTCCTCTACCAGATGAATACTGTAGATCTGTACAAGGAAAAAAGTGCAAATAGTACAATGTTAAAATATATAGCGTTTATCTCTTTGCAAAAGATTCAAGAACAATGCATTGCAGAATTATCAAAATCCATTTAACTAATAAATAACGTTTCAAAAACGGTGCATATTATATACCTGTAGGAGGTTTATTCTCTCTTGGCTTTGGAAATTGTCCTCCATCAGGTAATCTGTTTTTTAACTAAATTATTCCGATTTCCAATCCAGGTGTGTCCGCGTCACCTTCTTTATAAAATCCCTGCACAAGTCTACCGATGTAGTCTTGCTCCACTTGGTATACTTCATTTCCAAGATTTGTTTGATTCCAAATGAGGTGCCCGTCTTGGCTTTTACATCGACGTATTTCATTTTCGTTCATTAATAAATGGGCACTAGATATGGCACACATACCGTAGTTCCTGTGTTCAAAACATACACCAAGAGTGCCGTATTCATTGTTGAAACGGGAAATTTGACAACCCATGCGAATATTGTCGTGCTTTTCATCTGCGTGTTTGCTGAATGGTATAAAAACACCTTCTCGAACATCTACTTGAATACCATCATAATTCTTTTCAAAAGGTTCCTCGTCAATTGGAATGTACCCTTTCGCAAGCACATACAATGCTAAACGTGCTTCAAATTGGTCCTCCTTGTATGAATTTGTATTATTCACTTGACGGATGCATCCTTTAATGATACTGAGATATTGATGTTTTGATAATAAATGGTTAGAATGAGTCCTAATACATTTTCTCAGCCGTTTAATTTCAGTGTCCTTGATTGGTGTATCGCTGGAGTGATTATAATCTTTATCATTTTTAATCTGTAGATCTTTAATAACGCACCCTATTCCACGGTCATAAAGAAATTGTTTAATCAGAACACTTTCCATATCACTGTCAACAGCAATCACGAAAGTTAACTCCGTTTCATCAGGTGCCTTAAAAGCAGCATATACGTCTCTAACGCTTTTAAACAAACGTATCTGGCTGCAGATAATCTCGCATTGGGATTTAAGTTCTGGCGACTTTCGTCCAACTCTTTTGCAGATGTCTCGAAGTTTATTGCAATTCGGTGCTGACTTATCTACATCTCGTAATTCTTTAGTTTGGTTCCCGTCATCTGGAAATCAAAAGCAAATTTATGACTAATGAACGGTGACATCGTGGTGACATGTGTATGTATATTTTTAATTCGTGGCCACGACTTAATATCTCGTATCCACGTGGTATTAAGTCGTGGCCACGAGTTATTTTGTCTTGGCCACGTATTAAAAAGTAGCATAATATTAAGTCTTGGCCACGAGTTATTAGGTCGTGTCCACACAATATTATGTCGTGGCCACGAAAAATTAAGTCGTGACCACTAGTTAAAATGTCGTGTGTAAAAACACACTTTCATGTCACCTTTATGCCACTGTACTTATGCATTCGTCTAGACTTTTAATATTTCGGATAATTGATATTTCTTTCAGTAAATGTTTCGGATCCTGAACATATACGTTGAGTATCTGGCACTTGTATCTATATTTGCATACTCGCACGCACTCAATGCCTTAAACATGTTTAAAAAATGCATCGTATTTTTTTTGTTTTTTTGTTTGTTTTGTACACCAAGGAGCAGTTTTTATTTTACATGTGTTTACTTAATATGAGTATATATTAAATGCCATCCCATAAATACAACGCATATTTTGTTAGCCAATTTTGTTAAATGTACATGTTTGCGATACAATGGTAACACATTAGTGTAACAATAAAATATAAAGTGAACTAACCCGTTAAAAAGAGTTATTTGGAATACGATATAATAATACTTTCTGTATATCTGCTACGTGTTGTGGATTTGAGATGGTCTCTGGCACTATAATAAGCCGTTCTAAATTACTGAGTTGGCAATTCGGACAGCGTTTTATTTACTTTCACATTACAATAACTGAACAAACAAACATAGTGGTCCAGTTGCATCGATTGGAGTCTCATTATTTCCCCCCATCCTCCCCCATAATCTTCTAATTTCAGTTTTATTATACTACGAACACGAAATTACTCATAAAAAGATAGCTGCTTTCGATGCATACCGGTTCAGTATCTCTAGATATTCAGTATATCTCTATATATGACTGATAGCCATTCCAAAAAGGTTTAATTTGATTATTTTTGCTCTTAAATCACGGTTGCGTGCATCATTTGTTTGAAATATATTCTTGTTGGAAATACTTGCTTAGTCTAATATTCAAATATTCATTTTGGTATTCCTTGCCATCCCTAATATAAATAAGCCATCATCGTTTGCTTACCTGCTAATGTGATAGCATTTGATATACTTTAACGTTAAACTATTTGAACAAACAAACCTGAAGATCCTGCGATTTTAGTTACATTACCGTTCCCTGTTGTCTTCAGATGTTTTTTCTTTGGTTCAACACCGAATTTTAAACGGTTTCCTTTTCTCTTAATAGTTGTTTTCTTTTTTTCGCCATCGAATTCAGAATTGTTTTCCTTTCTTGTCCAACTGTATTTCCATGGTTCGCCATCGAATTCAGCATTGTTTTCCTTCCTTGTCCAATGTTTTTTACTTGGTTTGCCATCGAATTCTGTACTGTCTCCGTCGCATGTAATATCTGTGTATTCATTATAATAAATATACGAAAAGAACAAAATACATATAAATGATGTTGATGTACACTAATTCATTTTATCTCTAGGTATAAATGTATGTCCTCTGATAAGTTACATTAACACATATTTACAAGATCCATGTTTCAACATTCTTTAAAAATATAATTTTTCAGATAGTAAATGTATTAGTTCAGATAATTTATTGCTATACAGCCGCTGTTTCCAACATATTAAATATAAAAGAACCTGCATATGCTGGCTTCATGAGTTCATCTGGTCTAAAGGTAACGTCTTGTTTTGGAATATTCGTCCCCATGCCAAAACCATGTGCACCTTCTATACATGGAACTGAGGCTTCCATATGTTCTATATAAAGACGAAATGTTGCATTTATGATGCACGTAAAGGTTCATCTAGATTTGATAATTACTTGTAATGACATTAGGGACATTAGGGAGGAATGAAACATAAAATTAATGCAAAACGGCTTCATGATGAAAGAGCATTGAACGTCAGACTGTAAACGTGAATTGGCATTTTATATAAAGCTATCGAAACGTTGTAAACAACAATTTTGACTGTCTTGCTGGGTAATCAAATGACGATTTCTAAAAACACTTCGGTAGAGGATCGCACACATAATCAATTTAGATCCGTTCAAACTGTTTGAACAACGATAACATTTTGAAAATAAAAGTTAATTTACAGAAAATTAATAATGAAGCATTGATAAATACGATGTTTTTTCGTGTTTTTGTTTTAATTGAAAAACATATTTTTTCATTACAGTGGGCATTGGTGTCACTTTCGCGGTACTCGAACATTAATAATATTATTTAAATCGATGTGAAGGAAATGTGCATGAGTTACTGCTGCGGCCATGCGCAACATTCGTAAATGTTGCATGGTTTGGGGATGTTTTTATTTCGATTCATATGCGTAGATTCGAAGCATACCAGAACCATGTCTCCAGTTTTTGTCTGTGTACATACTTTTTTTAATCATGATTTCATCAATATATTGTTATTATTGAAACATTCAAAATTGTATTGTTTTATATTTGTCCAAATGTATGCGAAATACCGTCGTGAATTGAATGACATCACAATTAAATCTAACTTGTGAAATTGTTCATATTTAAACATGTATCACACAAAGTGGAAGAAATCAGACAAATAACTACCTATGTTTTGTTCACTTCGCCCAGAGGGTTAAGTCAGCAAAATATTGTCAGGCGTATTGAACAACTATTAGACATTATTGAGCGCGTATACAGGCAATCGCGTAATGTCAAACATAATGATATTATTCTTTATTTTTATTTTTTTCATTTCCTCTCATTTCCCTTTTAACACAAAGAATACAACAATTGGAATTTACCTTTAACTTCACGAATGTAAAGTAAGTTGTTTTACATTACGCAGATTATATGCAAAGATCGAAATACATAGCCTTTGATTATAAGTTCCATTTATACGGTACCTTGTTGGGCATTTGACTCTGTAACACAATAAGTCACTTAGATATTTACCGTTATTAAAGTAATGCTAATTGTAACTGACGATCATATAATATATTTAGTTTAAATATTATTTAGTTATTATACAGTAGGGGATTGTTGTGAGTTAGAAAAGATTAGGGATGAAACATTCAGATCTGATTAATCCATTTATCGTTACATGTAATCCAAATTCGAACACAAGTAAAACAAATTCAGACATCGTGTTCAAGCAATCACTTACCTTGACTATACTGTTGATTACATCTAAAACTGTGTTAGTGAAATTTTGCTGCCAATGCAATGTATCTCTGTGTTGTTCTGCAATCTTTCTTATTTCTGCATATAACTTTATAATTTCTTTATTTAATGCATTAACGTCAAGTTGTTTTTGTTTTGTTCTTTTGTTTTTGCATGTTTTGGTGCGTTCGCGTAGTTCCATACTGGACTCTGTTTTTCTTTTAAGTTCCCTTTTTATGGCCGTAAGTTCGTTAAACACATCATGTTTTGAGTGGATGACATCCGTATCGGTTATCTGCATCATGTCGTTTTCCAGCTATTAACAGAAAATTATCCATCACGTACTTCAATTTCGGATTTGGCAAATTTCGTTACAATTTATGTTCTGCACTGTCAAATTTGCCTAACGGCAGACATTAAACACCTTACTCGGTAAATGTTGTTGTATGTGTCAGTCTAGATACATAATCAGCATTGGAGAAACAAAGTAAATGCAATTCTTAATGAACTAGAAATGACACAATAAATGCCGATTGTTTACACAATTTTGACACATGTTAAAATTCGTAAAAGATCATGAAACAAAAAACAGAATCGGCATTTATATTACCCTGTATGTCGTTAATCCGTTAACCGCAGATGATAAATCAGAATGGAGCCAAAACATGTCGGACATATTGTAGATTATCAGAATTTATTAACAAAAACAAAACTCATACACGTAATTTTAAGGTAACTTTTAGCAATCAAAATATCACACACTTTACAATGATAGTTTGAACGAATAATGCGCTGTCACAAACGATTGCTAATGGCAATTATTTTGCCGAATTAGTATAAAATAAGTTGAGAATGAAGCAACATCAGTACAATTGGCCTTATTGTATGTAAAAATGTAATGATCAATTAATGTACGACCCTACGCGTCAGCCATTCGACTTTTTATACATGCTTTATGTGTTTTTTTAAATGCCCCACATATACGTTTATTTGTTTTTTCATTTTTGTGAGACACTATAATATAAAATGGATAAAGCCTAAACTATAATAAATGTCAAAAACTAAATGGACAATAACCAAATGGTAAAAAAGTTTTTTTTTAAACGTTGTAAATGGTTGTATGACCACAAAAGCTCAATTAAGCATTTTGCAACAATTGTATTAAAGTAAAGCATTTTGCATAGTTCTTATTACATATAATAACGATATGTATCCTTTTTTCAGGTAACAGGTAAATGGAACATTACAACTGCTATTACTGTCAAGAACCATTCCAATCCTTATAAGAAGTAGGTACCCATAACAATATAAACTACCAGGAAGATACATTTACATTTTGTCGAGCGTAAGGTTATCAGAAACAAATATTTCAAGATAATTCCCCAAAACATAAATGTAACAACATAATCAACTTCGTGTTGAAGATGACATAATCGTAGCTAACAGCAAATACAAATAAATATTGCTATTGTGTCGCCACTGAGGCTCGAGTGTGAACATTTAGTTTTTGTGTTAACAATAGCTGTGCAAAAAATCAACCATAACAATTGCAAAAAACAAACAAAAATACACACATTACTTAGCAAAACATACACATGTTATCACGTGGTTGAAGCTTGTTCAGTTTTAAGTTTGAACTTTATCCACACATTTTCTTCCTAGTGTTATGCTTTATCCATTAATGAGCATACCATTGCAAAAAATATTGATTTAACCCAGAAAATCCTACCGTGTAAAACAATAATCGTTTGAATGGCTTGTAAGATATATTATATCATTACTATGAACTGGTTTAGTATGCTAGTTGGTCCATATAATTGCCGAAAATTAAATAAATAAGTTACAATTTTGAAAATGGTGAATTTCCCCAAAATACTTTGTATATTTTTTCTTATGAAAACATGGATTTATTCTAACACACCTACTACATAATAATGGTGGACATTACTTTATGCATGGGTACAATAATTATGTATATATACTGACCCAGCTTGCAGAAAAAAAAATAAAAATACCTACATTCCTGTCAATTGTGGACAACTTTTGGCTGAATTATCTGATCTGACCAATCTGATTTATCTGCAGTTTGGAATACCGGCGTACTGGGGGTGATTACAGATATATGGTTTTGTTATGCTTGTAAATAATTAAAATACCTGACACTTGACTCTGTAAGGTAACTATGTGAATACATTACGCATATGTGTCTCTTTTTAAGTAATTGCATTATTGTCAATAACTAAAATCAATAACATTTAACAACATAGCCAAACTCCATACCGACTGAAGAGAGTTATGGTTGTGTGCAATACTTAGCCATTCGATATAAATGGTTCTTAAAATTCTTCTCAACGTCCTTAATCATTACAAGACGTTTTAAATCCTCAAATACAGCTAGAGGTATGGACAAGTTGAAATAAACGTAATGGGCGATACCCAGACGAACTAAAACATACAAATATATCGACAGACTGATAGATGTGATGATTTTGGTATTCGAAGATATGTAGTTAATATCGCAAAACAAACAACTTCATTGTGTTTCCTATAAAACCTTGGAGAAGAGTTTCTGTTGTAGATGCTTTTAATAAAAGTATATAATAAAATGCTTCTAATGTATGTAATACGAACGAAACGTATGACCTACCGATATTGCGAATGAGATTTGGTGAAATAATTCACCGATTCGTTATCATCAATGTTTACAAGTAATACAAATTACAGAAAGTCGACAATTTACTGATTTGAAGAAGTATAAAAGTAGTTTACCTGAGCCAACCTTGCAAGTTGCTGTTGTGTCTCAGAATACTTGACGAAACAGTCTAAACTTAAAACTCCTTTTGTATGCAATATCAAGCCATTGAGATCTTGTTGTGAGACTTCAAAATTTGCTGAATGCATGATGAAATTGCGATCGGCCAAAACCTACAACAAAGTTAATACAGGTTGTTATAAGTTGTAGTTTATTTTTCTGTGTAAATGTAACATAAGATTTTACACACTACTTGCATATATTTGTGGTTTGACTTATTCAACACTTTTTCTATGTAGTTATACACATTAGCAGAACGATACATTTTATTACTAGTTTTGTTCAAGACCTAATTTGCGTAAATGCATATAATGCAATTAAGTAATAGTGGTGTAATGTATTTATGTGAGTACATTGTGACTATTTATTTTACCTGATCCAAATGACTATGTATTTTACCTGATCCAAATGTTGCACGTTGTCGCCAAATAAAACCCTTAGCCGTAGGCTGGTCCGACAAATCTGAATGAGTACCGATTCATCCGCCCTAAAAACTGTGTCTGCATCTCTGGAGTCCAGTACGTTTGCAAAACACTTCAGCATTTCCCATGGACCAAGGTTCGAGTCGGACCAATGCTTACAGCAAGATTTTGACCAGTCAGGACTGTTTGTCGAGTGTTCCTCCGTTATTAAATCATACATTATACCACATGCTCCGTTTTGTGGGCATGGATGATGCCCAAATCTTTGGCAATTACAACGCCGATTGTTGCATTTTTCATGATATGGTTTAAGGCTTTTGATGTTGCATTGTGTACATGTATACGGAGACACGCTGCACGTTTCCTTGATGACAGTTAAGTTATGTCTATACACTTCTTGGCACTGTTCGGATATTAGCGGGACAAGTCCTGCTTTCAAACAGCGAAATACCAGACATGCCTTCACCCAGTTTCTATCGTTGACATCTTTCAAATCAGTCGTCATGACTTACATACATATCCTTATGTAACTTATGTTTTTATAAAAGTCACACAATCTCATCGTTAGGCTACATCCACGGTATTATGTTAGAAAGTAGGAATATCCTTGATCTAAGTGGATACGACAGGAAACTACAGGCTGCAATTGAGGTGCAATAAAAACAATACATCAGACAAGTAAATATAACTCTTAAAATAAGTATACCATAACACATTTTTACAATACATGATACGTTTATATTTACGTTATTAATAATCTACTAATGCTACCAACACTACTGTTATAACAAGCTTCCCGACTACAACGTTTTATTCTACTACTTAAATTGGCTTTGCTCAAATTTCTCAAGCTTCTTAGTAACTAATCCTAACTTTTATTCCATTATTTGTTTTATTGTTGTTACATCTATAATGTTTTGGCCTCTCAATATAAAGTTACATGAACACTTTTCCTGGTTGGGGAAAGGATTGCTGAATCCAGACCAGAGTGAACACGTCCTTACAAAAAGTGAAATAAGTACAAAATGAAAACAATTTCCTATTGTATGCACATATTTAACCATTAATATTTCATATTGATGATACACTTTATTTCTTGTTTCAATTATAAAAGCAGTAGTCGGACAAAAGACATTGCACCAACCACTTCAGAATTAAGTCCGACTCCGGAAAACCAACATGATCCAGGCGAACTTTCAGAACTATCTATCGGAAATAGTCACCAAAAATATAACGCATTTGGAACAACCAGTCCTGTGGAGTACTTGTGTTCAAATAGAACATAATCGTCGCAATATTGACGCTTTGTACTTGTGCTCCTGATTCATTTTAGCTCGACGTTTTGAAGAAAAAGCCAGCTTTCATACTCGCCCCGGCGTCGGCGTTGGCATCGGCGTCGGCGTCCGAGCTAGGTTTAAGTGTTTCGGTAAGCTAATTTCTCAGGAATGGCTTGAGGGATTTCATTCAGACTTAACACATGTATTCTCCACATTAAAATGAACCTATAGGCTAAGTTTGGTAACACTTGTTTTAAATTTGTCAACATTAGTGGCCTTTTTACACTTAAAATGTTTGCATATAAGCCATATGAACTTGTTTAAGTATTTCAGTAAGCTGGTTTGACAGGAGTGGCTTGAATGATTTCATTCAAACTTATAACACTCATTCCCTATATTAAAATTGTGATAACTCTAGTTTGAAATTTGTCAAAGTTATGGGCCTTTTTACACTTAGAAAGTTTACATATAAGCTATAGGGACAGGTTAAGGTTTTTCGGTATGCAAGTTTCTCAACTTTTCGTTTCCGGTCTCTCACTCGAGAGCTGATAAAGCTATTGTAATGAAAGTGGTTGGAGTCAAGGTCAAGGTCACTGTTACTAAAAATAGAAAAACAGTTTCCGCTCAATAACTTGAGAACGCATTGAGATATTTTAATGAAACTTAATACATACAGTACGCGCCACGCGAAACCCGAAGAATTCGCGCTGTCGCGATGAGCCTTCGATCAATATTCGCGAAGCGACGTTACAAAAGTTCGCGACGTTTCGCGAAAGATAGCGGGCGACCCCATCGCAATATTTCGCGACGAATATGTCACAAAATTTATTCGGGATTCGCGAAGAAATGTGGTACATGTGCATCTGCTCTAGACTATCAACTTTAAGACTTTTAAAGTTTCACGTTTTTTCTACATTTTGTATTGTATAGTGTATGTTAAATGTAGAAATGTAAATTTTATGACCTTAATATCACGTTTAATTAATGAATTATTATAAAAAAGCACTATTTTTTGACAGTATTAGTCTAAGACAACGCAAATAGAGGTCACAATGATTTCATATCGTATATACGTTTAAGTTAAAACTTACTATTCGGACAAAAATCATAAAACTCCACTTAAAATTATGAATCAAGGATTGTTGTTAGAATTAATTAATATCGATTATCGAATATAGTCATTTAATATTCCAGTGTTAGTTAATGTTCACAACCCTGGTGTAGTTACATATAGTCTACACAAGATAAAAGTGCATAGTAATAGTTCATTCAGTCTTTATATCAAAATACTATAAGTCTTTTTAAAGGATGACAACGAATAACCGGGTATTTGATTATTAAGGCGGCAATCTGGTTATAGATGTGATCTGTTGTTATTCGCGTTTCTGATGAACAAGATATAGATAAAAAAATCTTTATGTGCTAATCGGTGTCAATATCTAACCCGTGGACTGATCTGTAATAGCTTTCCTTAATTGACAGTGGTCACGTAGAGGGAGAAACCACCTCTTATGCTGTAACTTTCAGCTCTTGTTTGTCATTTATTACACACTATAAGTTTTCATTAATTTGTGTTTGATTTATCTGTTTCTATTGTTGATAATGTATAATGAACGATAAATGATTATTCTTTCTTTAAATATTTTTTTGTAATTTATGAACCGATATATTATAATATTACTGAATTATTCTTTCCACAAAAAATGTCGTTATTGTGTTGTCATAAATGTATGTTTAAATCATACTGTAAATAAGATAATTCAGAGTAAATTACATTGATATAACCATAACGGAAAGTTCTTTTAATACGAATTATTAATTGATCGCTGAGTGAAAATATTGAGTTCAGGTGCGCATTTTTACTAATTACTTTCTCGTTGCGATTCGTGGCGGGACAAAATCCTTCGCCACGAAAGTTTGCGAATACGCGCTAATTTTCGTCGCGAGAATTAGCGAAGATTCGAAACATCGCGAGCGAGCGCTCGTCGCATATCGCAAAAATTGCGGGTTTCGCGTGGCACGTACTGTACATACCTTATATTGAGACCTCTCTTAAGAATGCGTATAGGGTCAAGGTCAAAGTTACTGTTACTAAAATAGAAAAACTGTATCCGCTAAATAACTTGAGAACTCATTGAGATATTTGAGTGAAACTGAATACATAGCTACCTTATATTAAGACCTCGCTTGGCATTGCATATGGGGTGGGTGGAGTCCAGGTCACTGTTACTAAAAATAGAAAAAACGGTGTCCGCTCAAATAACTTGAGAATGCATTGAGATATTTTAATGAAACTTACTACATAGATACTTTATATCAAGAACTTGCTTAGGATTGCAAATGGGATGGGTGGGGTCAAAGTCAATGTCACTTTTACTATAAATAGACAAACGGATTCCGCTCAAAAACTTTATAATTTATTTGAGATATTTTAATGAAATTTAATAGATAACTTATATCAAGACCTCGCTTGGGATTGCATATAGGGTGGGTGGGGTCAAGGTTGAGGTCGTCGTTACTAAAAATAAAAAATGGTTTCCGCTCAATAGCTTGAGAACACATCGATATATTTTAATTAAACTTCATGCAGTGATATCATATTATCTAGACCTTGCTTTGGATTGCATATGGTGTGGGTGGGTTCAATGTCACGGTTGCTAAAAAATATACAAATAGTTTACTCTAAATAGCTTGAGCAGACTTTGAGATTTTTAATGAAAGTTAATAAATAGATATCTTATATCGACACCTCACTTTGGATTGCATATGGGGTTGGTGGGGTCAAGGTTAAGTTCACCATTACTACAAATTTGACTGACGTGCTGTCTTAAATGCATTTCGTTCGAAAAATTTGGTTTTCGTGGATTTTCCAAATTTCTTGTTTTGGAAAAATTCCAGAAACTCTGACAAGCACAAGAAAAGTCGAGCGCTCTGTCCTCCGACAGCTCTTGTTTTCGTACCAATGAAAAGAGCTTCAGACATGTTAATTAATATTTACAGTTATTTAAATAGGTTAACCTACTACCACAATGCAAATACTGGCATTAAATAAAGATCCAATGAAAAGCCAAAGCAAACAGATTTTTTACTCTATAGGTTTAGTGGGATTTATAAGCGGTGGGAATTTACCCGTATTAAACCTTTGCGAATAAACAGACAGCAATTAATTGCAGGTATTCCACTTGTGGCATCTGATTAGAATAAGCGGTAGACATGTTCCCGAATTAAACATTTTCAATGAATAATCGTCAAATAAATGTTATCTTAATTAAACTTATTCATACAGCATGTGCAAACTTATCCAGACAATTCAGATACATTTATTCTTTTAAACATGGGTCTTTCATTTAAGCCTTAGTACTTACAACCGCATTAACAAAATTAAATTACGCATCATGTATGATTATGACACACAAGAACTTTAATGTAATACGGCATGTTAATAAGTATATATTGTTAATCACACTTTTAAAATATAGTATGTGCTTTAAGACAAAATTCAGGAGTGTAATCAACAAGCGATAAAATAAATGGCATGCAATTAACACATATGAAATAAAATAATATCTTAAAATGTAATCTACAAATTGTCTGTTTACATCATGCCTTTGGACGAAAATGGAGCGAATAATGCTTAAAGGTTACACGTTTGTGTATTTTGACGTCATAAATGTCATATAAATAATTCCAAAATCGTGATGGTGTTATATATCACTACACCATTTTACTGCATTACACTGTAATGTATGTAAAGCCTTGCTCTAGCCATTGGCAATAAACGCACTATTTTCTTTATAAAAAGCGTAATTTATTACCAAAGGTATTAGATTGCCGATCGAACGATAGTCGTTGCGGTAAAATATCAGACATTGACATATTAACGTAACGGTCAATACTTATATTATCTATCAAATCCGACTGTCTATTCGTGAGTTAAAATCACTTGATAATATAATATCTGGTTGTAAACCTGACATCGCTCGACAATTGTAACAAATGGTTGTATAACCTGACATCGCTCGACAATTGTAACAAATGGTTGTATAACCTGACATCGCTCGATAATTGTTACAAATATCAGGGAGCGGAGAATTGGTATTCATATAAATACGGTGGTATATAACAACAACAAACATATATACCGTTTTCAAAACCAAACATAAAAGATTTCATTAGTTTACTCTAAATAGTCCCCTTGTCGTTAATATTTATGACTTCAAATTTACCATCATATTTCCTTTTGCAATAAACAATAACACCTCCGCTGTGTCTTTTTGCCTTTTAGTTGCATTTTGGGCGAGGGCATGAATAACTCATAGTTGTCAAAGAAAAATATTCTTTGATAATTATGCATTCCAATTTCCCGTAAATACGAGTATCAGTATTTAGTTTATGTTTTCCAGTATTTTATAGGGAAATATCACGGAATTAAAATTTGTAATTCACTGTTATAAAACAGTGAAAATTACCACTTTGATCATTTTCACTGCTCTAAAACAGTGAATATTACCACTCTTGTTCCCGGTTTAATAGAGTAAATGAAGTGGATGATCAACAATGCCTGACTCAAAGTGTGTGGAAAAGGCATACAAGTCATATTACCCGAAATCAACTATAATGTCAATATTTTCGGCTATAATGAATCAGTTCAAGAAAACAAACAATTTGATACAAAGAACGTATATGTTTTATTATTTAAATAATGCATCCATACACAATTATTTCAATACATTCCTTATAAATGCACTTATAAAATTCACTGCACAGGAAAAGTTTATGTTGAGCCTCAAACATTTGTTACCAAAAATTGAACATGATATAGTCAATATTGATACGATTTTGAGCATGACATAGTCAATATTGACACGATCTTGAACATGTCCATTTCAATACACAATTCCAAAATAGCGTCTCCAAACAATTCGGTGATGAGTGTTCTCCGATAAAATTGATCGTTGCAATCTATTCCAGCGTGCATTTTCTATATTATTTGAATAAACTGGGGTGCAATGTATGTACTCATCGTGAAAACAGCTCACTTATTACGAAATGTTAATAATAAGGTATTATCTAGTCAACGTTTAGAAATCCATAACTACATGTACGTGAACGTGTAAAAGCCGGCTCTGCAAAATCAGCGCTGCTCTTAGATTTTAAATATATTGTGTTTTGCTCGTTTGGTGTATTTTTAGAAAACCGTGGTATGATAAACAGAAAAACAGGTTACTGCCTGGTCTTGTATAATATATCAGGTTCGGCACACATAAAAGAACGGCTCGGCAAGCCTTGCCGTTATATTATTCTAGGCCTCACCCGATGTGTTACACAAGACCAGACGGTAACCTGACATTCTCTGAGCCACACGGGAAAATATAAATGTTTATGACCACTCGTGAATTAAATCGATAGTCTACCGAAACCAACAACTATCCTCTTATCATGTGTGTTGATGAAGTTTCAACACTATCGTTAAGATAAGAACTCGACCCTGATAAACCAGTAAGTTGCTTTTTGCTCCCTAACTGCCTGTCGACTTCAGATACTACGTCTCTGCTGCCCTGCTACCGATAAGTGCTGCGCATGCTTTTTAAAAACATTATACAGTCGAACCTCGTAATTTCGGATTCGTCGGGACCGATTAAAGAATTTCAAAATAAAACGGTTTCATCTCAATAACTGGAGAACGCATTGAGATATTTTAATGAAACTAAATACATAGATACCTTATATCGTGACCTCAATTAGGATTGCATATGTGGTGTGTGTGGTCAAGGTCAAGGTCACTGATACTAAAAATAAAAAAATAAAACTCCTCTCAATAACTTGAGAACCCATTGTGATATTTAAATGACACAAATATTGTTCAAATTATACCCCTGTGGTAGACAGTGGCCACGCCCTGTGGGTCACATGGCTTATATAGACCAAACAAATCTTCTCCTGAAACGGCAAGGCCCAGATCTTTATACTCAGGTAAGTGCTTAAGTGCCATTTGGCCCTCTTGTTATAAGTAATTATGATGTATTTAACTCAGGTGAGCGACCTAGGGCCATCGTGGCCCTCTTATTAATATGTTATAAGGAAATCCAAAGCTTTTTAAGAACAGTTTACTGTATATTTTCAGGTAATTGCACAAGTGTACTTGTCATTTAATTTGTTCAAATATTTTAACGTTTTCAATATCCTTTTTTTACACTCGACGATTAGCTTTTCTTTTGGAAATGAAATTGCAAACATTTATTATATTTATAATTTTGTTATACATAGTGGACAAAACTTTGTCTCGTGTACGTGCCTCTTTGAATTGTTCTATGATAGAAAATAGTATTACTTAATCTTAATTTTAATCTGTGACTTGCATCATGCGCATACGCTTGTTTTTGCGTCACAGCAAACATACCGGTGTCAATTTTCTACTAGATACATCCCTGCTTTTAAACTTCCCTGTTTAACTTAAAGATGCGTCATCTTTCTGTTTTATATAATTATTTTTACACACTCTACATGTATGAGGTGTCGATTTCTTAACTACAAACGGAAGTGAAACATTTGAATTTTAATGAGTTCGTACGCGTCATATGTATATCATCACCGTCATTATACTATTAATCATCATTAATCGTATCACACTCGCTTTAAAAAGCACCAACAAATAAATGTAAACGTAACCATCGCCATAGCGCCCATCGCATAACTATACACTCCGTCAACGACAAAACTGCCGTATTGTTGATCATAGCAAACGCCACATTCACCATCATTTTAACCAATATCACAATGAGAACTAACCATCATCAGCAAGTCGCACCATCATTATGGTCGACATCATTTTCATCTTTATTATTGCCGCTGTCACTGTTTCCAAAACCATCGCCATAATTTCCATCCCGTAAGGTAAAACACCTCCATTATCATCAATGTCATCGTACATGCAACGGTGATAACAACTAATACCACCCGATACTAGTATCATCAATTTCTCAACCAGTCCCACCTCACCAATAATTGCTGTAAAAACACTTTTAGTCATGAAGCAAAATAATAATTTGAAGGTAAATTCAGTACCGAAGTAACGTATTCGTTATAGAAGTAATTTGCAAACAATGACTATTATTATTACTCGTAATTGAAAACTGTTTTCTGAATACATTTAAAAACGTGTCTCTGTCGGATTGTTAGTTCTCAATTTAATATTTATGTCTTGCATGTACCTTTAAGTTTCCGAATTGGCTTTGTTATTACGCCTAGCAAATGATAGGACTGTATTTGTTCAAGTTCATACTGCATTAATTTATGCTGTAATTATCGCAACATGTATCCATTTACGAACAACAACAACTCAAACAACAACAACAACAAGCAGTTATATTACACGCACACTAATAAAGTAACTAAGACTAGTATACTTTAAGACAGGACATGGGAATTTAATTATTATTTCGCCAATGTACTTCGTGTTAAACAAATTCTGATTTGTTAAAATTTTTGTATTTTGAGGAAAATGCATGACGTTTTAATGGCAATTTTGTCTAGATCTACCGCCTGTGACTAACGATCACAAATATAATATTTCTACAGTATTCAAAAGCATAGCATGGGCTTGTGCATCTAAACTGCCAACGCAGTATTTAATTTTTACAAATCTTACTCTATCGTTCATATGTTACATACAGGTTATGCGCTGTGAAATGGCGAATTAAATTTCCACAAAAATCACTGGCTTTGCAGGAAGCTCCCAAATAGCCAACTACAACAATGTTTTCCGCAGGACAGTGCGTTGTAGTATAGGTCAATTTAGCTAAGTGTGTAAAACAAATGTTTAATTGACTTCATGCGTTAAACTATTAATCACGAGTATATGTAGTGTCATTCATCTGGCTTTTGTGAAAGGGTTTGGCGTAGTCTTACAATATCAAACTATATATATACAAATATTTAAGTCAGACATTATTTAGAATATCTGCAATTATCCACTGACCAGACACCCGGTGTCTACCTGATAGATTTTTTTTAAATTTGGCATGGACATTATGACGGTTGTATCTTCAAATATGTGTAAGACATGATCCTTTTATAAAACCTCCTACTGGTGTCGGGGTATATAAGTTTTATCATCTATTGCGTATGGCATTTGTATATGTTAATTCTTAGAACACGTATTTCTTGTAATTGATTGTAAAAATACTCATTCTGGACGTATATTTTGGCAAACCATGATAGTTAATAAATAATACACAAGCGTTCATGCTTTTAGTTGGATAAGCAATATACTTAATAGGCTAGTTCTGAAATCACTGCAGAAATTTTGACGTATCTGTATAATAGCATTTCACATTTTCGAGAATTGTTTAACTTCGAAAGCAGTACTTTCCCGTTTAAAATTTGCATTTGTATGTAGATCTTTTTCACGCTGAATTGACATTGGCCTAATTGTTCTTACAAAACACATACATCGATTGGCTGATACTATTTCAGACGAAAGTGCAAACATGTACGCATATCTTGAATAATACGATGTCCCTAAACCTGTCTATTATAGTTTCATATTTATGAAAAATAAGACTGGTATTTCTATTTGCAAAACCTTTAATATTTCAATGTTAAGTGACAAAAGCATATTTTGTGTATGTTTTCTATTTGAGTTTAGCACGTTTGATATCGCTAACACATGCAAGGAGATATGATATCTCACGTTCAAACAATTGCTGTGGATACTTTATAAAATCGAACATTACATAAAACACACCAATGCATAATAAATATAAAATACATATGAAATCATGTGAAAACATTCTACTACATGGATATAAAAGATATATTTCGTACATGAGTCTGTATGATATGACATACAATAACGTATATATCCTACCACATATACGAACATATTCCTGATATCACATTCATAACATCTAAACGTATTATCTCATACATGAACGAATATATGTTATCGAATACAGGAACGAATAATTATAAGATATCACAAACATGAACTTATATATCGAATCTAAGGTGCATACACATATATATTGTATTTCACGTACATGAATGTAAATATGATATATTTATATGTAATATTAAAAAAAATAAAAGTATTCATTAAATTCACACATAGGTCTCTTATTTTTAATCAAGCAGTAAAGTAAATTATAAAAGATTGTCACCGTGGCACGTTTTTAGTAGTAGTAGTAAAATAGATATGAACGAAATGTACATAAATTACCACGAAATGTATTGATACATGTAGTGTATTATAGGACAATTTCCATCGAACGATAACATCAATTGATAATTGCTACAATAAACATATACTCGTTAAAAATGGGAAAATGTGTTGTTTTAATACTTGTCTATATTCGAAATACCGTCGATATGTCCCTTTAATATTTGAATGAACTTAACTGTTATGCATAGTTTTGGTCACACTTTAAATTTGAGAAAACATAAGCAGATTCCAAGAATAATTAAAAACCTTGCCAATTTACAAAAGGGATTTTATTAATGTCTTTGTATCTACAAAACGCATCTTCTAGGTCATATTGCATGGGAAGGATCGATGCTTTATAAAGCGCTTTATATAATAACCACATGCTGATAATTATGTTCAACAAAATATCCTTAAATGGACTTAATAAATAGCTGTACTTAAACAAGATAAGAAAAATAAGAAAGAGTTACTCCCACCGGTGTTCAAACCTCATTCCCCTGGATCAAAAGTCTAACTCGTTACCTCGCGGCCATTCCGACGTACATACTTGATAATGTTTTACTTTATGTAATTGATTCACGCCTTTTTAACAAAAAAATTTCAACTAAAACAACAGAAACACTTGACCATTTTCCATCGTTTAGTGTTACAAACGCTTGATATAGTTATCCATTTTAACATATGATTACTCATGAACGAAACGGTATTTATAATATACTTTTATGTCAATTGTGTTAGTTTACTCCTTTATAGACACTATTATATTATTTTCCGAATCTTTGACAAAAAGTTTAAAAATTGTCTATTTGTCAATCTGTGAACAGGTCCCTTAAAAACGACACAGTATCATTAGTCATTAGTAGTGGTAGTTCGTCTATAATATCTGTCTACATTTTAGAGTTTCAATACGTTTGTCAAACACATCACGTTGAAAGGTGGTATGAATAGAAAGCTATCTAAAAGGGAACGATCTGAAACAATCAGTCCATTCTACAAATAACACCCAAATCCTTAAACAAACAGCAATTTTCTCTAAACCTTGCTTCAATGGCTAAATCCTTTTAAATAAATTGATAAATTCGACTACAATATTGACGCAGTATTGGAACACGTTAGTGATTACAATATCCAACATCTTAATACCCAGGGTAATAGTGTGACTTGATATAGTAGTTCTACTATAATTAATAGTCAATGAGATATACATGAATGACCGATTGTTTGATAAACAGTTGACTTATTATTCCCATATATATAACAAATAAAGGTATTTACCTTTTAAATTATTACTGCATCCACTGGAAGCTCTCTATTAGAAAACGTTCTGAAACCATCAATCCAACTACAACTACAACAGTCTACAACTAAAAACCGAATCCTGTGACAAACGTACGATTACGTCTGCAACTCTCTTGAAAGGTTGTTTTCTTCAAAATTAATGCTTGGATTCAACTGCAATATTGACGTTGTATTGTACAGTTGTTGATTTGACTGTTTAAAGTTTCAAAACCTTAGCTAAAAGAAAGTGACTTGATATTGCAACTAGTATGGAAATTCAATGCAAATTACACAAATGAACGATTCTTTGGTAAATATCGACATGCATATACAGTGACATTTTAAATGTTATATACGATATCTTAAATTTTCGGAAAATATGATTTCTTCACTGTATATACAACTTAAACATTAGCAGGAGATTTAGGTGTGGTTTTGTTGACTGAAAACTATCGTTGTATTAATCAATTAATCAATCAAAATTGCCCATGTAGGTTACTTGCATATTAGTCCACCTAAACTTCATTGGACATTCCAGGTTACTAGACATGCACACATGCACTTCTTTTAATTTACATATTCTGACATTGAATCGAGGAAAACAGATAATACTTTAAATTACTTATAAATATCAATAAGTGAATCATATTCAATTGTTTTTAAGTGAATAATCCATTGCCATATGTATTTTCTTACATTTCAAGAGCAAAAAGCTGGCCGCTATCGGTAAATATGTATATGACAGTCTGCCTACATGTCTGAGCTTTATTTTCATATTATTAGTAAACAGATGTGTCTTATTATTACACATCGTGTTGATAAAAAAAGTAGTTATATTTACCTTAAGAGTTGCATAAACTGGAAGTTATCTGCAACGGGACTCTCTCAAACCATCAATCCAATGTACAACTAATAACCCGAATCTTAAGATAAACGAAACAGTTTGTCTACAACGCACTTGAAGGGTTTTTTATCTATAAATACATGCATACATTCCACTGCGATATTGAAACCAAATATTGACTACGTAACATCTGCAAACCAGAGGTAAGAATGTAACTTGATATACATTCTATTGTTGAAAATCAATGCATATTGCACGATTGAGCGATTCTTTAGACCATCATTGACTAGCGTACACCATGTTGTTTAACGATATGTAACCTTTCTAAAATATCTAGTTGATTGTTTCACTTGTTTCACTGTGGATTCAACTTGATTAATGTGCAGATTCGCCACGTACATGACCATGATTTAATGCAAATACTACATGGAATAATTGCGACTTTCTGGAATTTTCGGCATTTTGACCGTCTTCATATTTCCGTGATATTTAGGGAAGCGGAGACCACCGCCAAGCAGCCCATACCCTTACTGTGTTGTGCAGCAATTGTATTAGTTATATACAGTATAATAAGGCTGCTGCGGATACTCACGATTTCGGGCTGGGAATCGAGTACGAATACTCACCATTGCCGAGATCGTTTAATTGCGATCTTAAATTATATATGTACCTTATATTGATTTTTATAGAATTATTTAATTAATACCCAAAATAAACCCTTTTTAGACATTATATTGCAGTTTAATGTGTGTGTATGTCTTCGTTGTCTAAATAGCAGAATGTAAACACAAGTCACGTGACAAGTAGAGGTGCAATATTGGGGGCGTTACATTCGATATTTTTACTGAGTATAATGCGGTAGTTTGTATAATTAGTATGCAATACTTCACATAATTATAATATTATATTTGCTAATTAATGTACTCTTTTACCATAAGGCCAATATTATTTTGACGTGTATTTTCCCTAATAAAGACAATTAATTGTACAGATGATCGGCGATATATTTCCATTATAACAAAAGTGCAGGTTCTTTCATTGTATTTGTGAAAGGCGATGCACATCCAATCATCACCCTACGGTAAACACAATACATAACAGTGGGTTCAAATATGCTTCGCGTTTGAAACAAAGTAAAATGAAAACAAATCAACGTAATGGCTTATGTGATTCAGTACATGTGTCACATGGGCGGACTATTCAATCAGAATCCAGCGTTTACGTAAACTAAAAAGGTTGTAATGCTATAATAAACAACAGCAGGTCCAAATGTGCTTCGCACTGGAAAACAAAGTAAACTGAAAACAAATCAACCTAATGGCTTATGCTGTACAGTATGTTTTATTTGCAACAGCCGTATATACAGTTAAAGTTCATATACATATGCATATAAGTTGTATTATTACCAAACGGTGACCGGTTTGCACAATGCATCGCTATAGACACAAACTATATGTTGCTAATAAAAATATATTTGTAATTTTATGTAATAACAGACGTAGATGTAAACAAAAAAACTTGTATCAAAGATAATCACAAAAAGAAATGTACTATATAATGTTAATGAAGTATGTATGAAAGAGCATTGCTTCCACCACGATATTATTTTATGGAGATAATTGTGAAATCTTACACTTGTAAAATATATATAATATACATACTATTAGGTTATTTTACAGCGTTCTGTACAATACGGTGATATATTTGGACTTGAACACAACTGACATGCCATATTCGACAAGCCCGATTGACTGCAGAATAAAATTTGACTCAGCACACACCCCGTTCTCATTTGTAATTTTTTCCGTCTGTTCATGTACTCCAGTTGCAGCATTTCCAGCTCCGTTCTCATTTTGCTGTACCACAGCTGTGTGTCCGGGTACGCGATAACGGCTTCTTGTATCATCTTCAATCTCAGGTTAACGTCAAGAGATACAGGTCGAGTTTTATTTTGGTTACAAACCACCGTATGTTGACAAAGTTATAGTCCCTGTTCGACTTAAAATCCCTAAAAACACGGTTTCCGGACAATGGCTCATGAAAGGCAACAACATATTTTAATTATTTTAGGTACATAGGTGTAACATCATCAAATACAGGTCAAGTTTGTATTAGTATGTAATTAATTATAGTCAATGTAACTTGTTTTGTTGACCACCCGTTTCAGTGACCTTTTCAATGTGTGTGCTCGTGCTTTGTTATGAGCTCTGACACGATCGCCCCTTGAGCATAATATGACCTACTTTATCACTGTTTATTAACATGTAAAAATGAATAAGATGCACTAAAAAATTGAGTGTTACTGATTTAATGACTGGCGGCTATAGTTGTTGGGTTTTGCTATTACATGTACGTTTGTTCAACATTAAAGCCCCAGTCACACTGAGTCGTAGGAATTTCGAGTCGCAGGACTCTTGAGGTTTTTGACGTATTTGCTAAGTCGCAGGACTCCGACAGACAAACACAAAACGTTACTACGTCCTGCGTTGGTCCTGCGCTGATCTTGCGTCGACGCAATTTGTATTGGAAACAACATAGGTCAATTCAGTCGTAGGATGACGTTGGTAGTCGTATGTTAAGAACGCGGACCACGCAGGTCGACGAAAGTCATCTTACGTGGACGTATGTGTCTGTTTGGTGCTTACGTACGACTACGCACGACAACGTACTACAACCTGCGTCGACCTTAGTTTTCTTGTATTCAGACGTACGACTTCGCGCGGTACAGTCTCCTGACAAATATTCATGTTAATCGCTTGCTTCGGTAATGTGTTGCACAATTAAGTTTAGCAGCTTTTCCTGATTGCCACAATGAAGCAATGACCATAATCATATCCCTGTGATACGATATCACATAATATCTGGATCTGGGCTTATCAGTGCGGCAATAATGCAACATGAGAAGCCAGAGAGGATTAAGAAATATGATGTTGTAATACCATGTCAACATCAAATGCTTTAGGCAACAATATTAAAACGGAGTTTAAGATAAATATTGTATCTAGTAAATAAGGCCCATTCCAACAATACGTCGCACAGTTTACTGAGGTACACAGGACATTGCATTGAAAATCCTACATACGCGTAATACAAATCTAACCGAATATTACTTTACTGGTTATAATTAATGTCATTTCATTACTGAATAACATTTTAAACAATTGATTATTTTGATGGTAATGTTCGAACCCTTGACGGTATGGCAAACAGAATGGCATTTTTGTCTTGTAACTTGGGAGGGTGTAAGGCTCCGCTAAATATGTAACTAGTATCCATATAAGATTATTTCAAACTGTAGACCGTAATATACGATCAAATGTTTGATTTGTTTCTTGAACTGTACGATTACCTGTCCATAGCGCGGCAGCGAAAAGTTTAATATTAAAGTCGAAGCAACGTGTTTTCAGACATGTTAAGAATATTTTTCAGCAATGAAGTATATAATTGTTGGTATCACGCGTAGTCTTAAGTCAGTAATACATGACCTAAAACATTATTGAGTCTACGTACGACAACAAAGTCCATCTTACGTCGACGCAGGAGCTCTGTCTTGCACTCTCGTACAATCACGCGCGTTCACGCAGGTGTACGTTGGACAAGCGTCACGTCGACGTACGACTTCGCTGATGTCAGATTTCTCAAGACGACGCAGGACCTGACATACGTCATCCTACGTCCTACGCAGGTTCACGCAATACTTCGTAAGAAACGTGTCTCCAGTCGGGAGTTTTTGTTCAAAAACCAGTTACCACTGATTTTTTTAAGACAACGCACGACTTTCCAAAGCTACGTAGGAACACACAGGACTATATCAGGAGTTTTCGTCGTAGACCAGTCTTATACCTGTCGTAGCTGCAGTGTGACTGGCGCTTTACGTACTGCTGACAATTAAGCACCAACGACAAAGCTTACAAAGCAACACTAAAACACAACAAGTACCTAAGTAATTATACGCTTATTTGTTACAAACATTCAATCACAATGGTCAATTTGATAAAAAAAATATGAGAACAAATCGAAATTATATTTACCCATGTCTACTACAAACTGCCCCTGAGGGCCCCCAACGTGGTAAGTCAATGCCATATTTGCACATTTACAGAACAAACCAGATGAATTACTCTCATAATCGGCGTATAGCCATGTATAAATATAAATAAAATTACATTATTTAGCGGATTTTTATTTTAAAGATCTATTTAATATATTATTAAATACAAAAAAAAAACAATGTGTGTTATTTCTGACAGCCTCAATGACCTTTACTTTTACTGGCTACAAATACTGCTAACTACGTATATTTATTAAAACAAAAACAATGCGTTTTATTGGCTATTAATTTCCATAAATACGTCGTACATTGCACATGAACAATTGAAATGTTAACGGTGACACACGAGGTTTGTCTTGTGACTAACGGCTTGAATTATCAAGCAGTTCTGACACTTCCCATTGCCAATACAAGACCTAACATAACGTATCTTTTATGTTTTTAATTGTGTATACACGATCTTTCTTATAAAACATATTCACAATAAACAGATGCAAGTGACAATAAATCTTATGAGGAAACAGGAAAACCTAAAAATAACGAAGGGGACATTTTATATGAAATAAATCAACAAGTACTAGTGTCGACTTTTGCATCGTTTATTAGTGTTGTGTAACCTAGGCCAACTGTCACGTCAACGTATAGGTCACAATACACTAAATATATAAGTCATGTAGGGCTGTACTCTCTAAATAAATCAACAAGTTTAATTCGAAGACATGTTTTTAGGTTTAGACACTTGCTTTGATATTATTTTTTGGAGATGTTGGTAGGGAAAGCATTGGTATGCACAAATAAATCACTGACATGTTTTAAGATCGGATACTACAGTATGACACTTGCGCTGAGGCGGATTACATTCAACTAGAAAGTAGCCGCTAAAAAGATATTGATAAAACAGTCAACTCTATTTAGTGTCGAGTTCTTTCTTACACAATACATGATATGCACTTAGTTTTGCTTAAATCAATTCAGCTTAAAATGATCTTTAAGAAAAGGTATGGTTATGAGGGTCCCTATGTGCAAAATGTTGCATTTATTTTTGGTTAAAGTTATCGCTTTTACATTAAATTACATAAGGATTTAATTTGTATCTTGTAACCTTTATAAACACAAAACAGGGAGCAGCACTAAAGGGGCATGGTGTACATAAAATCACCATGTTACTGTGTGGTTTTATTGGCTGTAATAAGTTTCATGGAAAACATGCGATAAATATCATGATTTAAATGTGCAGTACGAATTTTACAGCGGAAACGGCTTTTTCAAGTAAAAAAAAAAGAAAACAAGTACGGAAACCCGTCTTGGGAATCTTTCAGCACACTAAATCATGCTAAAACTAAAACTTAACACGTTTTATACAATATTTATCTCTATTGCATTAAAGTATGTAAACATACACTAGTAAATTGACTGATTTCTATGAATTAAGTACACAATTTGACTCAGGCACCCCATATAATGAACGCACTGACAATGCAATCCAGATTGCTTATCAGGCATCATTCTCAAATGCGTTTTCAAGCATTTCTACTCTGTGGATCGGTCTGAAATGTTGCATGCACATTAGAAATATGTTAATAATGATGTATAATTATTGTTCGCGATATCAAACCTTCAAGTCGTCTTCTAGGTCACAAAACACTAAAAAAATAAGTCATGTAGGGCTGTACTCTCTAAATAAATCAACAAGTATAACTCGAAGACATGTTGTTAGGCTTAGACACTTGCTTTGATATTCTTTAATAGAGATGTTGGGTAAGCATTGATATGTTTTAAGATTGGAGACTACAGTATGACAGTTGCGCTGAGGCGGGTTACATTGAACTAGAATGTAGCCGCTAAAAAGATGGTGATAAAACAGTCAAGTTTGTTTAGTGTCGCGTTCTTTCTTGCATAATACATGACATAGGTTAAAGTTATCGCTTTTACATTAAATTACATAAGGATTGGAATTAGTGTATTGTAATCTATATACATGCATGTGAGTTTCCGCTTTTACCGACGAAAACTATCTCTATTTGGTTATTAAAAACTATTTTATTGTGCGTTTAAAAGCAATGTTTGTTCATAATTTGTATTCCATTTTGAATAGAATATATATGATAATTAACATTATTTTCTAAATTGCTTTTATGCCACTGTTTTAAGATCGTTGTACACACTTTAAGGCCACCAGCCCAGTGTACATGCTTATCGTTATACGATGCGCGGTGCATAAATAATACATAATTATATATTGAAAAATATCAGTAAAACAAATACAGATTTTAGAAGCGTCATAAGTCAGTATACAAGAAACTATGTATTATCGTCACTTTAAATTTGTCTAAAATGTTCACACAATTCATGAGAAACATGTATTATGTTAGCTTAAAACAGGACAGAATTTTACACATTATCGTGATAAAGTAATTAAACTATGTTAACGACGAATGGTGACTGTATTCAATTTTATAACATCGACCAGTTTTAATCTGACTGACAACCAATTTGTCGATTTATAGACGAACACATGTATCTCACACAGTTACCATTATACATACGAAACATCACACTAGTATATACATGTACTACTTCTTCTTATACTCACTCACGAACGAACTAATGTTCAATATCTCACATTTATAAACATATCCGGTATATTACATATGTTATTGTATCTTTTATCAAACATAAATACATAAATAGAACATTACCTAAAGATGTATGTGAACTGTCACAGAAACCTTGACACATGTGAAATATCTCTCTAGTATACATATGTATGATATCGTACATGCTTACTAAGTATATGTAAAAGCGTGTTAAGGAATTCAGAGCAAAAGTGGCATTAACGTTTTCCCGAACAGATCATTCCTTCACATTTTCAGCGAAAGTGCCTTTGTTCGATAAAACGTACTTAGTGCATTACGGTGAAAAAGGAATACATGTCGTTTATTTGAACGGGTACAGTTCTAATTGAATTTGTAACGAATCTAAACATATTGAGCATTGTTTTATCCAATGTACTTACACTACACAACAACTTTGATACATATGTGGTTATATTGGCGATCGGGCGACTTAAATCATCATTATCACGTTAACATTTTAAAAAGGGTGTCGGTCAGGGCATAAACATTGTTATGGATATCTAAGGATGTTTACGTGTTCAGACTAACATCATCCCCTTTATATGTGTCACATCATGGACGGAACTCACTTCTATGTACATCCGCTGTAGGACATTACATTTTTCTCACTCTGACGTTCAGCCTAACATCATACGCTTCATATGTGTCACATCATGGACGGAACTCCCTTCTATGTACATCCGCTGTAGGACATTATCGTTATCTCACTCTGACGTTTCATCAGTTCATGAAGGATACTATCATACACATCAACCACAAAATCTTCATTCCTGCATTGGAGCAGTCTGTTGTTGTGCTCCAGGTGCACCATCTCCCACTCTGTTCTCATCGTGCTGTACCACAGTAGTGGCTCTGGATGCGAACTGGCGGCTTGTCGTGTCGTTTTCAATCTCAGCACTATCATTGGACCTTCATTTATCATGTCTGTGATAGTTGTTACCCACGTATTATGCTGCTCATTCTCACGTTCACAGGCTGCCATCAGACTTCTCTCTAGTATAATGTAATATGGCAGCTGTCGATTGTATATAGCAGTTTGTAGTATATCTAGTCATTCGCGTAGTCAAAGAAACAGACTCTCTGAGTTGAACAATAAATGTGGGTTGTTTCCCGCTAGCAATAATACGATGTTTTTCAATGTGAATGATGTAACCTCCTTTTTCCGTGGGTTAAGTTCATCATTAACAATTATCTAACGCAAAACATATGTTTCCGCTGGTGTTGACCATTGTGAAACTGGTATGGTGTATAGTACTCCTTCTTTTAATTCATCAACGCTACAGTATTTTGTAGCCAAATTTCCTTTATCCGTTTCTCGTAATTTGCCATCTTCTCCATACAGGAATACTTTTGGCTGAATAATCTCAGGCCAAATCATATCTCTTAAACCGTGGATAATGACGGTAAAGTTGTACATATCATCTATCCTCTTTTCCAGCATATCCGCTGCATTACGTACTGGGGGTTTACTAAAAACAAAAAGAATTATTTAATATTAGTAGTATAAGTAGAATTAGTAGTAGCAGTTATAGTAGTAGTAGTAGTAGTAGTAGTAGTAGTAGTAGTAGCAGTAATAGTAGTAGAAGTAGTAGTAGTAGTAGTAGTAGTAGTAGTAGTAGTAGTAGTAGTAGTAGTAGTAGTAGTAGTAGTAGTAGTAGTAGTAGTAGTAGTAGTAGTAGTAGTAGTAGTAGTAGTAGTAGTAGTAGTAGTAGTAGTAGTAGTAGTAGTAGTAGTAGTAGTAGTAGTAGTAGTAGTAGTAGTAGTAGTAGTAGTAGTAGTAGTAGTAGTAGTAGTAGTAGTAGTAGTAGTAGTAGTAGTAGTTGTTGTAGAAGCAGTATAATTAGTAATAGTAGCAGTAGTAGTAGTAGTTGTTGTTGTTGTAATAATAATAATAGAAGTAGTAGTAGTAGTAGTAGTAGTAGTAGTAGTAGTAGTAGTTGTAGTAGTAGTAGTAGTAGTAGTAGTAGTAGTAGTAGTAGTAGTAGTAGTAGTTGTTGTAGAAGCAGTATAATTAGTAATAGTAGCAGTAGTAGTAGTAGTTGTTGTTGTTGTAATAATAATAATAGAAGTAGTAGTAGTAGTAGTAGTAGTAGTAGTAGTAGTGGTAGTAGTAGTATAAATAGTATTGGAACTAATGAATGTCTTACAGTCTGTCTTCCAACACATCTTTTGATACACGTATGTTACCCAAAGGTTTCTTACCCATGATCGCCTGATCAGCCTTGGGTTCCATTCCTTGTAACGTCCGATGCCTCCTTGCGCCATCTATGTGGAGAGAAGCAAGTAGAGTCATTTCAATTGCATTTATTTTTAATGCAGTCAGTTAACAAAGTATTCCACAATAATTCATATCTAGTACTAGAAAACTCTCGAAGACAGGAGACGACACTAAGTATTAGTAGTAGTGCCTTGCGCTCATCTGTTTCTAAGCCTCGGATGATAAACTTAATCTTTATTCATTTGTGACAATAAATACATGTCCGCTGTAAACAAATGACTTGTATCAACTATTATTAAATATTAGTCTATATTTATTGCATTGTGTGCAGTACTTCAGAGGTAAATTATTATCATCTTTACAGTTCGAGCATGTAGATGAATCCAAGGAAACGAATACCATTAGAATCTCCTGGGTATGGGCCCGAACTCAGATAGAAACGCATAGACGCTTACAGAGAGTATGATGGGATAATGAATACACAGAACAATGGCGGGAGAATGTTCAGCGCAGCACAGAGCAAGGCGGAGAGACTTACCAGCGCATTCGAGAGCGATAGAGGCACTATATTCGTACTTCCAAATGCAGTGTCTGGAATACGGTATTGACGAAGGCACCATTCCAGGCGACACCACTTATTCAAGATGAATATACAGGTACATAAAGCTGGATATTTTAGGGTACCAGTCCGGATACTAACTGATTTTGGTCCCTCTGCTCTTGTCAATGCCCTTTGTTATAATTATTATGGCCGGTTACATGGGTCTTAGGGCGATTGTGATGTAATGTCATACACTACTGGAAAAGTTTCGGTATTTTTCGTCAGTGCGCTTTTCCGTGTTTTTTTTTATGAATCGTTCATTGCGTTATAATTACACAAACATTATGTCTACATGGACAAGTCCGAAGTTAAATATATGTATATATTAATATCGTGTGTTGTGTTATTAGAATATGCATTTGACATTATTTCGAGTTGTTTTCGCTAAACTCATGTGAGAAACGTCTGGTTATGAAAATAACGTTAATCACAATTCAAGGTATATGCACGATAGCGAAACAATGGTATCTTATGTTTTTTGAAAAACAATTCGAATAAAACGATGATAAAGCTTCTTACAGGCATAATAGTGTACACGCAAATCGCTGTCAAAGCCCCAGCATCTTGCAGAGATGGGCTGCAAGGCCTCGTCATTGGCCACAGTCTGATATCGTTGCAAAAGGCGTATATATGGGATCGTTTGTTACTCTGATTTGGTTTAAAGGAAGTGAACATAAGCATGTGGAGTGGAGGCTTTGCGTTAATACCGGTGAAACGGAACTTGTAAATAATCTAAATTACACTCAAATCAAAACATATTAATATAAGTCCTATTAATATTTCTACTTCTACTATATCTACAACAGTATTGCTAAACAATATAAGCACAAACATTCACACAACATTAACATATGATAATGATTGCGATTAATAATGTTGAGTATTGTGCTATTGTCGTTAAGACAATATTATAATACTAGTAAGATAAGTAAAGCGTTGATACCGGCTTTTCTTGACATGAATTCCTGACTGTTCACATTCGCGTACTGAGCTCATGAGAAGGAGGAGTACTGAAGGACTTTGTTCCTACATCACATGAAAGTTATCACTCGCGTATAGCTGACGGTAGCGCCACATATGAAAACAAAGATAGGGCAACCCAAGCTGATAATTATTTCCTAGAATACGGGCTGCGAAATATAAGTTTAAATTTAATATAGTTCGCTACATCTCTCTTGGTGATTTTAAACCGTTTAAAGCCACTGATTATAATTGTGCCGTGTCCACATCTGTCATTCTCATGGACGGAAAATTCAAAGGATGATTTTTAAACATTAATCTTGTGACATAGGATGGCCTTCAAGCCAATAATATAACAATAATTTTCAAGCCCAATACTGGTCACTGTGAACTAAAAGCACTAAAAGCACTAAAGCTTATGATTAAATAAAAACATATGTACACACATATATGGTGGTAAGCATCTGTTTATACTGCACATGTAATAACAGTGTATGGAACAGTATGATGCAAGTCATGTGTTTGTCTTTTTCACATGTAATATAATCATACAACTCTACACGTTCACGTTATTACACCACGTAATTACCATTATTACACAATGTAAACAAAGTTATTACACCACGTAACCACCATTATTACACAACGTACACACCGTTATTACACCACATAAACACCGTTATTACATCACACGCAATCACCGTTATTACACCACGTAATCAGTGTTAATACACCATGTAAACACCGTTATTACATCACATAAACACCTTTTTTACATCACGTAATCACCTTTAATACACCACGTAAATACCGTTATTACATCACGTAACACCGTTATTACAACACGTAAAAAACGTTATTACACCACATAATCACCGTAATTACACCACGTAAAAAAAGTTATTATACCACGTAAACACAGGCGCTTCTTTGTTTGCTTTTACGGCCTGTCAGTCTTTTTTTTCTTCAAAATATAAGATATATTTCAATATTTCATGAATATTTGACTGTTTCATGCATTTACTTATTTTACAACGTGAATGGCAAATTATTTGAATCACATATGCCCCACAATAGATATCAATAGTTCATTACAGAGGTGTTTATTTGTTAATGGAAACATTTTGTTCATTATATATGATAACAAACCATGTGACAAATAAGTTTAGATTTATAACGAATTTTCCGTTCACATATTGATGCATTTAAAATTGTTACACCTTCCAAAAATAAAATAATAATATACATAAAGGATCGAAATAAAACTGCTGACATAGAAATATACAACAAATACCTTTTTGTTATTGAGCGATCGTCAGTTGAATTTGATACAATTATAGAACGATGTGATAACGTGCAGTGTTTCTGTTGTTTTCGTTGAAATTATAGAACGATTGGATAACGTGCAGTGTTTCTGTTGTTTTCGTTGAACTTATAGAACGATGGGATAACGTGCAGTGTTTCTGTTGTTTTCGTTGAAATTATAGAACGATGGGATAACGTGCAGTGTTTATGTTGTTTTCGTTGAAATTATAGAACGATGGTATAACGTGCAGTGTTTCTGTTGTTTTCGTTGAAATTATAGAACGATGGGATAACGTGCAGTGTTTCTGTTGTTTTCGTTAAAATTATAGAACGATGGGATAACGTGCAGTGTTTCTGTTGTTTTCGTTGAAACTTGTGAAAACACGTGAATCCCTAACATAATGTAAAGCAGTTCTTTTTGTTTTTAATTCATTTTTCAACATACATCTCATACATCTCCAGTACACAATGTTAATATATAAAAGTACAAGTTATACATACATCTCCATTACACAATGTTAATATATAGAAGTACAAGTTATGCATATATACAATATTAATACACTAAAATCAGTATTTATAATACATTCATTTATGTGTATTTTGCGTGATAAATTGTTTCTAGAAAATATTCATTTCAATTTTTAGTTTTGAGATGATGCTGGATATAAAAAGTGATATACAAAAAAATCTAAAAAGGAAAGAGGATAATAAAAGGTCAAGGTGTTCCCTTTAATAGACATGAGGTGCTTGTTTTCAAAAACTGGAAGACTGCTATGGGAAGGCATATGTGTTGGCACAAATGCACAACAGTTTCCCTAAGGTATGGGGAAAAAAAAAATAATAAAGAAAAACGGAAAATAACAATCCTATGAAAAGAGGGGGGAAAAAGACAGAATAGGCAAGATTCACTTCAAAGTATTAGGATGTGCAAATTTTTGCCATTTTTAAAAATGCAGATCAGTTTTATTTTTTTCAAAAGCGATCTGCTCTTCTAAATGTATTTTCATTCTGAGAGCGTTTTTGAAAGTCTCGATAATTGGATTTTCGGCTCTTGATTTAACGCTAAGTATATATGACTTCATCAGAATGAGTATATAGTTTATAACTGAATTATTAGCGCCACCTTTTTGTGTTCCAAGGATAATATCTTTTACATTAAGATCAATATGTAATTCTTTACTGTTTAAATACATTGTGAGGTCCCGCCAGATGGGTTGTACAATATTACATTCAAATAAAACATGTGTAATAGTTTCTTTATAACTTGCACAAAATGTACAAAGGTTAGAAGCTTACATTTATACAGGTATGCATTAGTGGGTAATATACAATGAAGAATCTTATACTGAAAGTTGCGTAAATTATTATCTATGGTGGCTTTAAATGGTATTAAATATGTGTTTTTGCCAGTCAATACTTTGATTATAGGAAGTCATTATAATTTCTCATTTCTGTTGCTGTTTGGTTTTAACTTCATTAAAAGTTTGTTGAAGATTATATAAATATTTACACACCGTGTTTGTTTTTTGCACTTTTTCAAGTAATGTGCTGTTGCTAAAATTAAAAAAGTCTGTTTCAGATAGTTGTTTTTTGCAAGTTTCTGGTATACTATTAATCAGTGTGTAATATTTAAGATAATCGCTTGTAGGTATATCATACATGTTTTTAAATGCTGCAAATGTATAATATGATTTCGTCCTGAAGTCAAATAGATGTTCTAGAAATGTAATGCCCCTATTAAACCAATTTGGGTAAAAAAAGGTATGTTGATTATTTAGTTGTATTATTGAGTTATTCCATATAATCGTTTTATTTATCTGTCCTGCTTTTTCATTAAATTTAACTTTATTCCACGATAAAAGAATATCTTTGAGGAATTCATTTTTAAAGTGAGAAACAACATGTTTTTCGTTAAGTGTACATTCGAAAACAAAGTTTCCATCATATTTATTGAGCTCTTTCTGGTAGACAATTTTCCACTGTCCTTTGTTGTTTATGTCTGTTAATCTTTTAACCCAACTGGCCTTATTTGCATGTATAAAAGCAGTAATATCTGTGAGTTTAAGTCCACCCTGTTCTATTGGTTTAACAAGAGTTGTTCTTTTAATTTTTTCAGGTTTCCCATTCCACACAAATTGAAATACTGATTTGACAATTGTTTGTATTGTATCAATTTTGGGGGTGGGAAGCATTGACAATGCATACATAATCTTCGGTAAGGCAAATGTCTTAACTACTGTAACTTTTACAAGAAGTGTTAATTTTCTGTGTTGCCACTGTTTTAAGCAATTTGTGAAGTCTTGTAATTTTGGTTGAATGTCTTTTGCTATATCGAGATTTTCATCATTTGTAAAGTAAAAGCCAAGCGTTTTGGCTTCGTCAGAGGTCCAAAAACAGTGTTTGTATTTGTTAAATATAGTTTGCGTAGCTTTAAGTGAACCAACTCGCATTACTGTTGATTTTTGTATAATTAATTTAAGCCCAGATATTTCACTGAAATCTTGAATGGCATCTATCAATGCAGACAAACGAATTAAGCGTTCCATCTATAAAATATGTTGTATCGTCCGCAAAAAGTGTTTGTTTTATTTCGTGTTCGTTTATTTTTATTCCTTTAATATCATCATTTTTTCAATAAAATTTGACAATATTTCTATACTTAGTATGAAAAGTGTGGTTGACAAGGGACAACCTTGTTTTACGCCTCGTTGTATAGAGATTGGTTCAGAAAGATGCCCATTATTTATAATTATAGTGCATATGTCAGTGTAGAATAATTTAATCCATTGTATAAGTTCTGGTCCAAAATTAAATTGTATAAGGCAATGTAGCATAAAGTCATGATCTAAACTATCAAATGTAAAGCAGTTCACAGAGAGGAGTACAAGTCGGAATGTCCGACCGAGAGGTTAGCTCGTTCACAGAGAGGTGTACAAGTCGGAATGTCCGACCGAGAGGTTAGCTCGTTCACAGAGAGGAGTACAAGTCGGAATGTCCGACCGAGAGATTAGCTCGTTCACAGAGAGGAGTACAAGTCGGAATGTCCGACCGAGATGTTAGCTCGTTAGACTTTTGAAACGCAGGTCTGAGTTTCGGACCACGGTGAAAACACCTTTTTTTATTTGTTATGCTTTTAATAGTATGAGCTCTTTAGTTAAGATTCTTTGAAGAGTCAAATTAAGATGTTTAATCGCAGGTTAACAAATATACGAACAAGTATCTTAAATTATAACAAAAACATGACTGGTAAGGATAAACTTACTAACATTGCAGTCAATACTGTAACTTGTTTGTACGTAAACACACTTACTTAGAAATGTAGAATTGCTAAGAAGTTTTTGATTTCACACAGGTTGAGTCATCAGCAGCAAATACCAGTTTATATGTTCAAACTAAATACATGTGGCCAACATTAAAATTGTGGTTTATTTCTGTCATGCAAACGATTTTCCATCATCTGTGTTGATTACTTGCTACGAACTACCGTCATTATCAGAATGAAAACTGTGATTGTGATTTTTCCCGAGTAATTTTGTAATTCCAAACTGATGAACGGTAGTGTATTTTGACAATGAATGAAATAGTTTACCCAAACTGTCCTTAAACATTTTAGAAATCAGATAATTATTATATTATATTGAATATTATTTCTCATGATTTGAATATAAACAACCGATCTTCAAAATCATTCATGCACTAAGTTATTGCATTAATAGTGTCATATGTGTGAATCACCGTAGTTGATTTGTTATCAATGTGCATGAACCTAAATGTGTCTAATCAAAATGCGTTTACATTGGTCTGCACAACAGCATATAGTTCCAACGTTGTAATATTTACCGGATAGGCGCACATCGCCAAACGATCCATGCAAATGAAACTGTTTAATTCATAGCTGTGGTTTTCGTCTGTAATCTGATAGCATGCAGTGTTAAAGCTGCTACTTTACAGATGATCAGTCATGTATAAATGCGGCTATAAAAGTTGTTTGTAATCTAAACAATACAATATTTATCAAATACAATCAATTAAGTATCACTTAATAGTATAATAACAATAAAAATAATAACAGACAAAATTACTTCTTCGGGAAAGCCTTTCTAAAAATAGACTAAGACTATTTGGTGTAAGCTACTGAGTTATTGTAATTTCGGGCCGTGTATGAGCATGCCAGATGCAAATAGCTTATTAAAACGAGAGATAATATAGTATTTTCAATAGGAGTTTACTAATTTACGTTTATTGATATATATATATATATATATATATATATATATATATATATATATATATATATATATATGTATATATATATATATATATATATATATATATATATATATACATATATATATATCTGATTGAACCCGGGTCCTCGGTGTGAGAGGCGGATGCTCTAACCGCGCCGCTAGTCGTTTGCATGGCGCGCTACTTGTAATTTCGGACATATGTTTTGTAAACAGGACTCCATAAGCGAAATTGATTGGCTGTTTGGACCACCTGGTAATTTCTCAACAACAACCTAAGAGTTATAAATAATTGAAAATCGGGTTGAAAGAATGCGTTGTAATAATTAAACTGAGTTGTTTGGAACTTTTGTTAATGTGTCAACAACGTTATTTCAGTCAGTTCTATGCAATAATATCTTTTTTAGATAAGATTTTTTCCATTGTGGTCAGTTTCTCAACCTGTGACGTAGCAGCTTTAACACTTCAATGATTCTTGTTAATGAATTATTATTGTTTTTTAAAAATGGTATAAGGAAAATACCCCTGTCTTCCACGAACAATTTACTTAAAGATTGTTTAGTTCATATGATTGCACACATTCATATCTCATCCTAATTTTGCAAATAGTTTATTGTACCCAGTATATTTTATTGTATCTCAATTTCCGAAAACGCGTGTGTGTATGGCATTGATGTGTTTGTTATACACGGTGCTTTGATTCGTGTACTTACGTTTCTGGATTGTATTCTAATTAAAAAAACAACAATATCAATCTGTGTACATAAACTTATAACTTTAAATGCATATCAAACTTATCATTTTGAGCCCCTTTAAGACAGATTTTTAGTGCCAAACAATATGCACACTCGTTTTTTTTTTTTTTTTTTCTTTGGCGCAGATATACCGGTGTCAATTTCCGCCCGTATTAATGTTTTATATGCATCCATGATTGTAAAACTTCCTTTTTTCAGCTAACTTAACTATTCGTCATCGTTCAGTTCATATATATCATTGTCACGCTCTTTACATTTGTGAAGTGTCCAATTCATAACCACAAAACAAAGTGATACAATTGAATTTTAGTAACTTTTTATGCGTCTTATTTTTATCAACACAGTCGTCATCATCATTATTATCCTCATCATTAGTATGTTATTATCTTTTTTACTAACAAACGCATTCACGCCATCATGCTATTCGTCATCATTTCATATTATCATAGTCGCATTTACGATCACCAAACTAATCAGTGAAAACTGAATAGCAGCCATTGCATAACGACACAAAATCAGCAATGCCTTAATGGTAGTCATAGTCACAGTCAGGCTGACCATCGGTTTCGTCAATAGCACAATGATACCATGATCAACAATTCGCACCATCATTATGCTCGAGATCATTTTCATCTACATTGTTGCTGCTGTCATTGTCTCCAAAACCATAGCCATTGTTCCCATCCCGTAACGATATACACCGTCAGAATCACCAAGGTCGTCACCATTGTGCGGGTAACGGTGGTGGCAATCATTACCACCATTTTACTAGGGTGACCAGGGTCATCACCATCGTACGTGTAACGGCGATTGCAATTATACCACCACTTTACTAGAGTCACCAGGGTCATCACCACCGTACGTGTATATGTGATGGCAATTATTACCACTACTTTACTAGTATCATCAATTTCCCAACAACTGTCACCATACCAATATTTGCTGTAAAACATTTTGGACAGCCATGAAACAAGCAATTTAAATAAAATAATTCAAAAGAAAATACAATATAGAAATACCTCCTAAATGACAAACGTGTTTCTCTTTTTTCCTGAATAAGTGTAAATACCTGTCTCTGTCGGATTGCTCTTCTCATTTTAATAATAATGTCTGACATGTACCTTTAGGCTTCTAATTTGGTTTCGTTATTACGCAGGGTTAATTATAGGAACACGTTTATGTTCAAAGTCATAATACATAGGAAATAGTACGTGTGTGTTGGATAAAGATCAAGTTTTTCATGCTAGGTAAAGAAACTCTGTTTCGAGTCGAGCATGATGCACTTGCTTTTTATCCAACCCTTGCATAATATTCTAATTATCATATGTTTAGTAATTTGTTTTGAAAGTATTAGTGCAAAATTCTGCCTAAAAGGATTATTGATAATTTTGACTTTATATTTATTATTGACATCGTTGATATCGAAATACAGTAAATTATTTGGAAAATCCCGACTTTATCATTCATTTTGCACTTAGTCCATGATGTAATCGACAATGTTTTTTTTAAACAGCCTTTTGAACAAGTGGTTTATTTATTTTAATGTTTAAAAAACGCATCAATCATTGGTGTTTCCAACTGTTGTAAAAAATACCAAATGTATGGCACGTGAGTTACTGTCACATACTGATGATCTTTCGATTTATAAATAGCGATTGGATAAACATGATCTAGGCATACCGATATTATATAGCTCAAGTTTATACGATGGATTGTCCTGATCATAACAACATATACACAATTTCAAAAGCAACCAGTAATCATAGTATTCTCTCATTACTTTAATGAATAAGATAGGATACAGTGCATGGATATTTGGTTAGCGAAATATGTATCATTAATTCGCCAATTTAATTCAATTTAAACAAGTTGTGAGATCTACATTTTATAGCTTAAGGAAAATGCATGAAATATTGTACATGATTTCGTCTCGCTCTACCGCATGTGACGACTATTGAAATTTATTTTTTGTTAGATCGCAAGTTTAATAATTCTACAGTATGCACAAGCATAAGATGAGCTTGTGCTACCAAACTACTTTTTCAGTATTCAATATATACAAATTGTATTCGGTCGTTCTCATGTTACATAGAGGTTATGTGTTGTGGAATGTCAACTTTTATGTTCAAGTTTTAACTTTCTTAATTCTTTTATTAATAATTTGCACATTTTCACAACATATGAACATAATGAGTAACGAGATAAAGGTTGTACAGGAAACATCAATTATAGTGATAAAACATTAACCATGCATATTTACTCTCTAATAATAAGGACCAAAATAAATGAACGGATCAAAACATAAATTATGTACTATTTATTTGTTGAGTTTATCGTAGTGTAGTAAGGACTAGATAAATGTAGCTTCTTTCACATAAGCATATGTTAGTAGATAGTTACATTTTGATCGATATTTCGATTATCAGATACCACCTACAGACATATTACATACACTCAACAAAAATAACAAAGCACCAAACATCAAACCCAAATGAAAATGGCTTCATCAACATGCATCGCAAAACAAAAACGTTGATATTAATTAATTCTACAATCATGGAGGAAGAAAATAATGGAAAAGCAAAAAAAAAACAATAACAGTAATCATCAACAAAAGAAGAACACTTATAATTGTTAATCAAAAATATACTTCTTTTGTATATGTGAACATTTGATATTTTATTATTTATAGATGATGTTTTAAGCTTACCTGAGCACAACATTTCTTACTACTACTACTACTACAACTACTACTACTACTACTACTGCTACTACTACTACTACTACTAATAATAATAATAATAAAATTAATAACAAAATGCATAATATAATCGAGTAATGATGAGCGGGAATTTCCCACATCATACAATAATTCACAGTGAAAGTGACTCCCGAATGTACAGTGACACTGATTCAAGATTTCGCAGTTACCCACGAATTTCACACTATTAACGACTGATGAATTATCAGTGACATTGAGTAAATGGTTCACTGTGG